>JAOXJP010187084.1:0-12334 GCA_025762735.1 Platanus orientalis | reverse complement strand
GAGCGGATACAATCCACTCTCCACCTCATGGCTACAGATGCCTGAGAAGTTAAAATGAAATGGTTACTTTACAGGTAGCTGCCAAACAGGCTATTAAGGAACAATTAATGGAGGGGTTCATTTCAGCTTCGCCTGAAATTTAGGGGTGAAGTGTTGCTTTAATAATAATAATAATAATAATAATAATAATAATGAGTAAAAAAAATATGGCATATTGTCGAAAACTACCAAATTCTTAGGGGATCAACGTATAATTTTCACCAAGACACTGTCTGTTTGCAAAGATTTTGACAGAAAGTACAAGAAAAGAAAATGGGAGAAAAGAAAGGAAAGGAAAAGAAAAGAAAGGCAGGGGAACTCATTTTCTTATTACTGTCTGTTTGTCACAGAAAGTGTTAGAAAATGAAAGAAAAATAAAAATTTCAACCATCTGTTTACCAAGAAAGTAACGGAATTTATTTTAAAAATTACAAAAACATGAACTTGAACCCTATCAATGGCCATATTATTACTAATTATTGTTAATCTTGCTACCCATACATCAACCACACTTGTAAAAGGTATACAATACATCAAATAACCACACATAATCTGTGAGAACCCAAGCTGAAAGCTTTGTGTTCATCAAGGTACACATGTTTTCACTTCTCTCCTCGATCTGCTGTGGTTATGTTTGCTCTGGGTTTCATACATAAGAACCCAATCCTCTAGCTTCCAATCCTTTCATGATTCTCAACCTCTTGCATGAGGAGATGAACATACTACAAATAAAATAAATACCCTTGTGAGTTTGTGTATGAAAGAGAGAGAGAGAGAGAGAGAGAGAGAGAGAGAGAGAGAGAGAGAGAGACTTACTTCCATGGAACATCTCCAACTAACATCCAATCACCATCTTTATCTTCATAAGTAGGTGCATACTCTGATCCATTATATCCTTCCCTCTCTAAGTACTCACCTGTAAAAAAAATACAAAACCTAGATCAATATCATCATCATTTGAAACAACACATTAATAGATTGGACTGTGTATCCCCATGAGTAATGAAAAATACAGTATGATGTTCTAGGTTGAATTATCATATTATGCAAATCAGACTTGACTATACCCTGAACCATAACAATTGAATCATTATTCAAATGAAAAAGGAAAATCTTTGAAATGTACTACTAACCGAGAATAGACATATATAAGGTAATATTTGTTACAAAGAAGGAGGTTAGACATATATAAGGTAAAAATTGCTACTAGAATCAAGGAGAATCAACAAAGGTAAATAACTCACCCCTCTGAATATATAAAGTTCAACAATTTCCTATATTGTCTGTTGAAACTTTCATCCACTTTGGAGCTTATTAGAAAGGAAAATGGAAAGAAAAACAAGCAAGCAGAATTTGGTCACAAGAATAGAGAGACTCATGAGCTTGTATTCATCAATTTAAGTATAGGTCAACAACTTTCCACTCCAGAAACATGGATCTAAAATGCAAGTAAGCACCGTTATAGGATTTTTATAAATAGAATCAGGAATAAACTTAATACATTTGGTTTGGTCATGGGCACTGGCATTAAAACGCAACTTCTATGGAGTTTCTGTCATTAATTATATAAGAAAATGGTGAGGTTTCATGTTGAAGCTATTAGAAAGATGTACAGGTGCATTTGGGTAGAGCCTGTAGCTCAATTGGATTATGCCTCACATCACAACCTCCACAATAGTGATCAGCATAGCTACCAAAAGAGAAGTATTCCATGATCTTTCCTTTTTTACCAATAACAAGAACAGGGAGGATTGCTCAACTTTAAAATTGGAGTTAGAAACTCTTAGTTATTTCTTGCATGTTCTAAGAAATGAAGTGTCAGGTTCAACTTCCACTTTAGTGGCTGTAGGGAAAGGGGTAATCTACATTTGAATGTGGGTATAGGCATATACCCATATAGAATTTGAATGATTTGGGTACCACTTGGAATGCTCTGCACACTGTCAGCAGTGATACTATAACATGTGTTCAAGCAAGGAGATCAGTCTGATCACATGCCCATGTGTGAAACAAACTACATTTTATGATTTTCAACACTAATTTTTTCCTAAACATGTGTTCAAACTTTGTCATGTGAACCAAGTGATTTTAAGACTTCAAGATGGTGACACCACCAATTCACCTACCATTCACCCCCACCCCCACCCCTCTCCCCAAAACAAATAAACACCACCAATTCCCCTGCCTCTCCCCCCACCCCCTTGAGGACCTCCTCCAGCTCCTACTACCAAATATTAATTCCATGACTTCATCAATACAACTTTTGACTAAATCAATCATACTACATGCATAGATCAGCCAATCCTTCTTTTATTTTTTGTCAATTTTGATATTTTAAATGAACATTAAGGACAATAAGCAAATAAGTTACATTCTTCAAATGAAAAGGGACCAGAACAAATGTCTGCCACACACTAACTGAGAATCATATGAGACTTCTCTGTTGACAGAAGGTGATTTTCCAAATAAATATTTGATCAAGACACAATTTTGTGAACCATGACTTCCTTCAGGTGAGTAGATATTTGATCAACAAAAACCATGGTTGTTGCAGAAAGATGATATTTGGCAATCTGAAAATAACATACTATGACTGATATCACCTTAAAGTAAAACCATGACTTCCTTCAGGTGAGTAGAACAGAACTACAAAGGCTATTAAGCAATTTAATTGATTATTTTTCAATATAAAATAACAAAAGGGTCACATTATTCCATCTGGGTTCACCCAGATAAAATCACATTTGGGGTTTCCCCCTTGAACATCAACAGGTACATTATTCCCATCATGACTAGTACATCTCAGACCATAAGCCCAACCCCAGGAGGGCTCTACTCTAAACTTAAGGTGAACATCAACATTTGGAACATGATTGACTGTTAAGAGAGAAAGAGGCTTCCACGGATGAATGTCTCCTTGCCTATAGAGGAGAGGGAAATGGGTTTTTGGCGTAACACACTATTACTCGTCTTAGTTCCTTTGCAAGACAAGCATTTGGATGAGCATTATCCTGGACCATGGCTGACTAATCCCTGTAGCTAAAATGCCATTAGTTTCCATAACCAGGCAGGGAGATCACCCTGCCTGATAAGGTGTTAACTCCAAGAGGAAATACACCTCTGCAAACAAGCTCAAGAACAGCTTTGCTTCTTTATCAAGAAATAATGATCAAGAGTAAAAAGAAGAAGAAGAAAAATGGAACTTGGTTCAAATGCTGGCCGGATTTACTTCCTATCAGCAGAACTGATATGGAGATGCACGAAAAACAGAAACATCAGGCAGGTGAGCATTAAAAGCAGAGCTCCTGGGTTCATTGATATGCATTTTCCATTTTGGCATCAATGCATATAAAACTACAATAAAGGAGAAACACCCATTTCCATGAAACTAAAAGAGACAATAATGAAAAAAAGTTTAAGAGAAATGAAAAAAAGAAGCACAGTTATGGTGAAGAGAATGTTCAACGTCCATCAACATCAAATGCAAAACCCTAAGCAATACAACTAAATAAAGAAGAAGGAAAAAAACGCACATATAATAAATATGAAAAAGCCTCAAACCCTCAAAACCCATTAATTTTTCTCCCACAAAACAAAAGTGGCAACCCAGTTCAGAAATAGTAAATTAGCACAAAACAAGTACTAAAACATGAACCAAGAAGAACCCATTTGAGTACAAGCAAAGGAACATCAAAGCAGCAGATACCCAGAAACAAAGCTAATAAAACCCAATAAAAATAAGACCCAAAGATACAGACTTGACAACCCAGCTAAAGAAGCATAGGAAAATAAGAAATTAAAAAAGCAGAGGGAGAGAGAGAGAGAGACCTGTTGGATATGATCAGTAGTGACGTTGTTGGGGCTATAGGCTGCCATCATGGGTTGCATCTGCATGAGGTGCTGCTGCATTTCTTTTCTCTCAATCTCCCTCTGAGCTTCTCTACAGCACTGCCAGAGATGCTTAGCTTCTCCACTTCTCTCTTGGTTCCTTTTCTTCTTACAACACAGAGTGACTGAAGGAGGATACGAGGAAGCAGAATAATTGAGAGAGGGTTTTGGGTTTAGACTTAGAGGCTTCTCTTTTGCCTTTTGGGTTTCTCTATTTCAAGAGCGGTTCGCATACACTAGTGAATGAGAGAGAGAGAGAAAGAGAGAGAACGGAAAACCTGCGACCTAAATCTACAGTTTTAGCACATGTCTATGTTCTTTGGACCCCCTCTCTGTCGGACTCTTAGTCGCCTCAGTGACATGTGAGATTTCTCATGTACAGAGAGAAATTTCTCCCTTTTCTGTTCTCATGATACACCAAAAGGAAAATGTTATGATGAAGTCATTAAGATTGTGTGGACTTTGGATACTTCAATAGATGAAAGTTTTGAACAATTGTCCCTCTTAGAATCTTTTATGGCTGGCTTGAGTCCAAGTTCATGAGATGGTGGGGCCTTTACCATTTAGTGAGTTCACATTATTTTGAGTCTGAAGGGACAAGTGCTACTCAGGATGTGATACAATGTCTGATAATGTGTATTTAAATTAATATACATGTACTTATTTATTCTGTATTTACTCTAATGCTCTCCTTTTATCTCATGTGTATTATTAATACAAACACCCTTTGTCGGGCTTTGATCGGTAATGGAGTGATATCTATCCATTCAGACCGGGGATAATTCAAAATGGTGGGTTTGAATCATCTTTATCAAGATATCACTTCAGTACCAATCAACGTTTGACACATGTTGATAAAGGGTGTCTCAATAAATATATATAGATCAAAAGAGAGTGTTACAATAAATACATAGTAAATAAGTATTTATGTATTTATCAAAGTACCCTTTGTCAGTCACCATCTCACATAATTTATGAGTATGGACATAATATCTTGATTCGGAGGATTTGATTCGATCCCTGTTATAGTTAGGGATGCATAGGAATAATTTCTATTTCAAATGGAGAGAAATTTCATTGGATCCAATCAGCAAGAGTCATGCAACATCTCCATAATTATACATGGGATAAAGGAGGGTGTTTTAGTAAGGATATGAGTTTTCTACCTACTTTATCTCCAAATTTTTCCTAAAATGGGCATTCTAGAAATCCTGCATTTATGTATTTTTATTAATTGTCGTGTCAAAAGTTGATTTGAATTTGGCTGGATTTCTTTTCATGCACCCAACTCAATTGGATCACCTATTGATTAATCCACCCAGTTTTCCAAGTCACCCGAGAAGGTAGTAATGAGAAGTATATAATTGTGTTTTTAAGTGAAATAAGTATACAATTGTTGTTGCTGTTGTGAATTTTATATCAGTATTAAATATTAAATTTAAAGAACTGTGACTTCGGAGGGAAATAAATGTTCATTATATAAACGCTTTGAATGAAAGCATAATGCTTAGTCAGGATTTTATTGTAGAGAGAAATTGAGCTTGTCCTTGTCCAGTGTGGTGAGTTTTGCTTCTAAAATTTTAACTGCTAGAGAAGAAAATAAAAGTACAAAAGCTTTTCTAAGATGGATATGGGTAAGAAACGGCAACTAATCATGTTATCACAATAAAACCCGAAATTCTTATTTATCTTGTTAATGAAAGAGAAATTTTGAACTTTGAAGGGTTTAATTCGGGGAGCAAATCTTCTGTGACAAAAAATAGTGACCAATGTATGACGTCCACCATAGACTGACACATAATGTATTTTTAAATTTTGAACCTCCTTTTTGAATTCTTATTTTTTACATCGAACATGCCTGTTTTAGACTTTTAATCCTATACACACCAAATATCAGCCTGTGGTGTGGTCACACCAATTTTTCCGTGAAAAGATTTGCTATATGTGTCTCTCCTTTTGTCTTCTTTCCTGTTTGCTTTTTGGAATCCAAACAAACATCAAATAATGTCATAAAGAGCAGAAGAGTGGTGCTCCCGCCTTCACTATCATGATGGGTTGTTGGGGGTGCATCTTGGGGTGAGTGCTGAGTGATGCTCCGTCTAATTTGACCAACTTGTCCGAGTGATACCGCACTCAGGTTTTTGTTTTTCTGAGAGGTAATTATAGGTGAAAACGGGTTTTAAATCTAGGAATGTGGTACGATACCAACAACCTTTACAACTTAACAACCGATGCATCTCATGCTGAGGAGGAGTCATAAAATTTGACACATGACGTGTTTTTAAATTTAGTGCCTCTTTTTGGACACCTACTTTTTTCAGGGGCTGGGATTAGGTATGGAAATTTTCTTTTCCTGATGTAATACATCAGGAGATTGAGTATTAGTCCCTGAAAGTGTTTCACTTTTTGTGGGGTGTATATAACTTTTCAGAACTGATGTGTTCACCCCTTAATGCCATCCTAATACATCAGGAAAAGCAGATTTCTGTATATAATCTTTTCCATCTTTTTCGTTGAGCCTTTTTTTTGGAAATTTATAACCACAACACAACTCACATCAGCTTAAAGTTGCTTACAGAGATTCACAACACTTCTATCACAGATCACTAGTTTCCTTTTTCCCAACAAATGTTCTGTGATAAAAAGTCTATTTGATGAATTATAAGCTGACGTGTTGTTGACAATAAAAATGTCTGTTGATGAGGATAAAAATGTTCAATTGAAAAAATAGGTAGCCAAAAAGAGACCAAATTCAAAAGCACATCATGTGTCAATCAATGACACGTCTACAGAGGTCTGTGTCAACATATACAATCATTCTTTTCTTCTTTCTTTTTCTATAAATTAAAAATTTCATCAAAAAAGGGAGCTTGGGAAAGCCTGAGAATCAACAATCAAACGCAGAAAACAGTCATCTACGGGGAGATGCAATCCAAGAAGAAGCATGGGACATGACTCCAAGCTTAGCTAACATATGCACTGTTTTGTTAGCTGATCTTCTAACATGGCAAAAAAGTATCTGATAAAAAAATTCAACAAATACTTACAATTCTAAATGATAGATCTGGCAGACCAAGGACTAAAATCTAAATCCCTTTGTAATATAGAGATAACCTCTAAAAATCTCCTTCCAATGATATACTTTTAATGCCTAAAGTCTGTGCAAAAGGAAGACAAATCATCACTGCTTGAAATTTAACAATTAAAGGAGAAGACAAGCATTTGCTAGCAGCTTTACCAAAAGTGAAATTTTCAGCAGAATTTAGGTTCTTAGTCATATTTTGTCCCACTGCTAGACGGGCTACCCAAAGGCAGGGTCTTTGGCCCCGGTCCACTTGGCAAGAACTAGTCTTATCATTAAAGGCAAGAGGGGGTTGTGTGTGGTTACCAGCAACTGGGCGCTGAGATGGAAGGGAGGGAGCACCAAGAGGGAAGAAATATTCCCTTATGGAGAAAGGCTCTTTCCTTACATCCAAGGTCTATTCCTTCTCCTATCAGATCATTTCTTTTAAAGTGACCCACAAAGATAGATGTTCTTTTTCAACCTCTCCCGTAAGGATCTTTATTATAACAACACTGACCCAATTGTTTATTTACAAAGACACCCTTTGTCAGGCATCGTCGTGCCATTTGTTTATTAGTAATGGCCTGATATCTCTCCAATCAGACTGGAGATGATTCAATTATATGAATCAGCAAGACATGGATTGGTGAAGGGGTTAGCTCAACTAGATCATAGATGTTTTAAGAAAGGTTTTTAAGCAAGTCCTACACAAATCCATTTGGGTCAGCCAGTCCAACCCTTTTTTTCAAGGCCAAGGGGGTGGTTTCCAAGGATATTGGTTGGACTGGCGGCCCGGGATTCATAACAGTGCTGAGACTACTTGAATTTGATAACTGGGGAGTTCTTTTTCACTCAGACCAGGCCATGTGATGCTGGGGCAGGGGTACTAAAGATGGACTGAATGACCAAGCACATGCTCCTCAAACTAAAAATGGTGGTTGTCTCTATTTCAAGCCACACTGGACACCATTATTTTGTTCCTTGTGTACTCTTTACCTTGTTTCTTTGTATATGTCGAGACAAATGGAGCTTAAAATTATGGCATTGCTTGTGATCTAGACTTTTCCCTTACTAGGTTAGAGCCCATGTGACCCACCGTGGACTTTTGTAAGGTACAGATGGTTGTTGAAGGAACCCATCATACCCAACCCACTAAGCACTAGTGCTTTCACCAACCTTAAAGTGCCTCATATACTCTCCCTTAAAGTGGGGCTTCAACCTTGAAGTGTGCACAGAAGCCAAGGGGCCCTAAAGCTCATCATCCTCATTGAACCCAACCACACATGGGGTGGCCCACTAGTCAATTGGTCTGGTTTGTTGATTGGATGGGCCATGTGCCATACAAGGAGGAGTGGGTTTTGAAAGGGTTTATGGAGCTAACTTCATTGCCCCACGTTCTCTCCTTAATTGATGTTTTCCTAGCTCGGGAACACACATTGTACCTATGTATAGTGTGCAAGTACATCACATGCTGCACATACTTGTTTGGATTTGATGAGACTTGTAGAGAAATAATGAGGATCGTTCAATTTATTTGCAGATTTTTGACTAAGTCAATAAAACCATTGGTGATGGTCCACAAAACAGTCCTACTTTATATGGACCATTAAAACAGTCCTGTTGCAGCAATGAAGAGTACACAAAGCAGTCCCACTTAATGTGGACCACATAAGAGTCCTATAGCAGCAGCTAGCTCTACTCAGGGCTGTGGGAATGTACCTAGAAGGCACACCATAGTTTTGAGAACCAGACTGGGTAACGAACCAATGAGATGATCAGTTTTGGTCAAAACAGATTTAACCATTGGTTTGCACGGTCTGACCATGTTTAATAAACATAATTAAAAAAATAATAAAAGCACCCAAAACTGAGAAAAATAAATAAAGTTAGGATCATAAGAAAATAAGGGGAAATAAGACATTGTATAAAATAATAAGATACATGAGACTAACATATACTAAAAAATTAATAAATCGTACAAAAATGTTACCCATTTAATGCATATAGTATGAATTTGTACTTGTTCATACAAAGTTTGGTGATTATTTAATTAGTTACATTATATTTACAAATTCAACCATCAAAGAGCATATCTTAACATATTTTTAGTTAAAGCAAAAAATGAAGGAGGGAAAATAAGGAAGACGGTTATAGGAACCCTATATAGTTAGGGATTTGGTTTTCAAAACTATCTTAAATTGAAAAATAAGAAAAACCTTAATTGGTTTATATAAACTGATCAATTTGTAAAAATTGTCCATCTAGACACAATTTTTGGTGTAGTCCCATTTGGGATTACATTGAACCGAATAGATGTTCAGGATTTGACTGTTTAATTCAGTTCAGTTTTCAAAATTATGGAGCACATTATCTTTGGCACCAATTCAAAATGAGCGTATTTTGGTAATTTGAATAAGCATGATGAGTGTTTTGAAAATTATGAAATCACAAGTAAATTAATTTTGTTTTTAGTGACATTGGTGATGGTTGGGAATCAACAATTGTAGATGTCACGCCCCAAACCGGACCCAATTGATTCTCATTTGGTTTGGCATTGAACCGGATCCAAAATGTGACACACATATAACACATATCTCTTCATTGTCCTCTCTACATTGTAGTCTTTTTTCTTCCTTTTTTTTCTTTTTCATTTCAATATCACATTATACTTTTCTTTTCATTTCGATATAACATTATATTTTTCTTTTCCATATTCTTATCACATTCGTTGTAGCAAAATAACTAAGCTTTCAATCATATATCCATACATATGTCTAAACAAAATTACTTATCATTCATTCATGTCTAAACAATACGTAGCAGAATAGTCATACATGCATCCGCATATCCATAACACTAGTATAGTGGAAAAGATCATTGTAATAACACTTCATCTTCTAATAAATGTACTAATTTAAATATTAACAAGTTTATATTTGAAATCATATGATGGGTGTCATTTCACCCTATCACATCAAATGGAAACTAAACCGTTACAATGGTTTGAATCCATACAATGAATCTCTACACAAATGATCAAAACATAGTCTAAAAAAGTAAATCTTGTGCAACGCTATGTTGCCCCCTATGGATCATCTTCATGCTAGTGTTTATTCTACATCTAAAAAATATTATGGAATGATGAATCCATGGTTCACAAGTAATAATACAAAATATACAATATAATGTGAAGGGTTAAGCATGGGCAATAAGCATGAATGTTTGTAAAATGTGTAAGTCGAAAAATATACCACTTATGTATAAATACTTTGTAACATGCATTTTGTAAATAATGTTATTGTTCAAAACATTATTCAGAAGGCCGATAAGATGGTTCACTAAGTCCACATAAACAAAAAAACTCACTCGAAACATATACAAAGATTCATAGGCTTATCGAAAACACTCTTTCAAAACACATACGAAGGTTTTTACACTTTTTAAATAATTTTTTCAAAATACTTTGGAAGTTTTTTCACTTTCCAATATCCCTTTTCAAAACACTTTTGGAAGTTCTTACACTTTCACATATTGTCTTGTGTTGGGCTCTCTCATTTCGCCCTAATGGAAGGGTCCATTATTCATAATATGCCCTATGATGGGCACCATCATTTTTCCCTAATGGAAGGACCCACTATTCACAATATATCCTAAGAGAGGTTCCATCATTTCACCTAAATGGAGGGCCCACACAATATGCCCTGTAAGTGGCTCACTGATTCTCACAATATACCATGTGAGGAGGTTTACTGTTCACTTTTCAAAATTAAAATGGCTTGGATTTTCAAATAGATGACATTAAAAAAATCATTTCATATGTTTTTTTTTTTTTTTTTTAAGTTTTCAAAACTGAACACTCTTCGGTAAATAAACCAATTTGGAGAAATCGAAATATATACAATTTGTTATCTTTTTAAAATTAAAAAGTTCGGTCTAAAAACTGATTCAAAACACTTAAATTATTCTTTTTGATGATTTTTAAAACGAAGTCAATCTATAAGAAAAACATGTCATGATTTTTCTTTTTCAATAAATGACAAACATGTCATGATAGTGATACATTCAAATATTTCAAATTAAAAAATGGAATCAAATGATTCATATTTCACTAATTTTCTTAGCCCATCTAAGGTACACATTTAAGAATAAATAATTTATTAAAATTGTTATCATACACTTTAATGATTTATACATCCACATATGATTTGGAGGCCAAATCTAATAATTAAAATACTTAGAATATAAATAAACTATCGATCTTCACAATATGATATTAATAAGAAGATTAAGGATCCAAAATGATGATATATATATCTACAAACATCAATTAATAAATCAATTTCATATCATGGACTTTAGAAGATAATTAGAATTCATGGTTAAGTCAATTAAATCTTTAATATTCAATCAAATCACAATAGATTTTACTTAGGACATAACACTTTTTAGATTTTAACATGAAATAAGAATATATTCAATAATCATATTGAAGAAATTCGATGCAAATCATATCAATTTGATTGGGTCTTAAACATTTAAAGAGATTAGAAGTAAATCACTGAGAATCACTTGATATCAGAGGAATCAACTTAAAATCACATAAATCTTTAAAATCTATAAAGGAAGACATAAATAGAGTATATAGATTTTGAAAATCCAAGATACCGATATTCAATGATCCTAGAGGGGATGAATATGATCAGGTCGATTCTTTTAAACTTATTTTACTATTACATCCAAATTTCATTTCACTTTAAATTCCTTAAAGTTTTTAATTTAATTTCACACTATGAACTTATCATAGACCATGGGGCTCCTTCATATAATATAGTGTTATCTATAGTAGGTCCGGAGCAGGACTGATAGATCTTCTAATGTTAATTTTACTTTATGTTCCACTTTAATCATTAGAGTCACTTTGCACACTTAGTTGGCAATTTGCATACACCAATTAAGTATATAAATGAGACAATATAAAGATGCTAACAACCACACAATGAACACGAGATTTATAGTGGTTCAACACTTCAGGCCTACTTCCATTTTTAAACAGGCTCACCCTCGAGCCTTTATAAATTTTCATTAATAATTGTCATAAACTATTATAAATAAATTAACAAAGCTTGAAATTAACTTACAAGTTTCAAAGAATTCACTCCTTTGTAAGTACTCTCCTAGTGACTCCGATGGATACGTTCCATCCAATGGCTCCGATAAATGATGATCCGCACTTGGTTTTGATAAGCGTTGAGAGAATTTTCCTCCGATGATTCCAATGAAGGCTACAAACTTGATTGAAGATAAGAAGCTTATTCCTTGTGTTGGGTTGCCTCTTTGGAAGTA
>JAOXJP010187083.1:0-26346 GCA_025762735.1 Platanus orientalis | reverse complement strand
AGAATCGCCCATAAGCACGTGCTCTCCATCCCCCACATTTTCGTAGGAGGCAAACAATTGCCTATCACCACATATGTGGCGAGTTATTCTAGAGTCTAGGATCTAATCCAAGTTGTCACCAACTAAGGTGGCCTATGTGATGATAACAACAAATACCTCATTCTCCTTAGTCATAATTGCTTTAGGAGTACCACTTTTCTCATTTTTCTTCCTATACCTGCATATTACAGCATGATGTCCATATTTTCAACAAATAAAATGGTTACCATTGACAGTTTTCTTGAATTGTCTTCCAGATTGGTTAATCTAACATTACTAGTTCTATACCCAAATTTCTTGGTTTTAAACTTGGTCTTGCCTCTACCAGCATTCTCATAATTTTCTTCATTAAGTTGGGCATAATTAATGAATTCTTTAGCCTTTTCAAAACGATTCTCCAATCTATTTCTTTCTTTAATGTGTATTTGGACTATGAGTTCTTCTAAGGACAAATCTTTTTTTTTTTTTTTTTTGTGTGTTTCAAAGTGTTTTTATATATTTTTTTTCAAGACAAAGGCATTTTTCAATTAGGGCTGCAAATTAGTATTTTTCATTCATTAACCATGTCTTTCTTTCTTTTCTTTTCTTTTATTATTATTTTTTTTGGTAAATCATAACTATATCTTTACTAAGCATTCATTCACTAATTTTTGGAACTTCATGATTTGATCTTTAACAAGTTTTTCATCAATCATTTCATATTCAAAAAAATATTCCACTCCTAGCATCCTTTGTCACATATTTCTTAGTGAACACATCTCAAATATCTTTAGCATGTCTCATCTTACAATAAACACTATAAATGTCATTTTGTCATGGTATTCAAGATGTAGTTTTTGTAGAGGATATGTAGTATCTCATGCCACACTAACCCTAGACCTAGCAGATTTGTGTTGGTCTTTAGGATAAGAGGATCTCGGCTCAGTAGGTGCCCATGACACGACTATGGTTTCAAGAATGAATAAGAGCTTTTGTTTCCATTTAAAGGTTCTAGTTTGGACAGTTCGAGTATGGATAATTGATTTGTAGCCATTGCAAAGCAACCTCTAAATCAGGTTTAAGATTGTAGCAAAAATACACTTAGGTTGCAAGACAATAACTTAAATAAACAAACCACAAATTATAGGAATAACATGTGAAATCACACATTCAACAAATAGAATAGAATGAAAATACCTATGAAATTTAGACCATGGCATGTTTGTGACACTATCCTTAAACTTGATTTCACGTTCCCTTTTCGGATTTCTTCCTCAATGCATAGGATTTTAGAAGGTCATGCTCCAAAATTCAACTATCGTCTAATATCGTCCCTTTTATTGTCACACTAAATAGCATAAGCTTAGCAAACTTTCTATAGTGCTATGTCTCAAACGACATTAGGATAGAAGTAGATGAAAATTATGACATACAGATTATCAGTAATTCTCAAGATAAATAATACACATATCCCATCGTTTAGATTTATAGTGTTAACCTAGAAGACTATTGGTTCTATTTATGGGTCCATAGTTGTGGTCCATTATTTTTTCTTCTAATAGTAAAAAATAGCTAAACCATTTATGTGTTCAACAGTCGCAGGCTTTAATCCCCTTAACTCATTTTCCTAATAGTAAAAAATGGTCTAGTAAAAGGGCACTTAAACAATCAAAATATTTAATATTCCATTAAGCAAAAATCAAAAATGGATAAATAAAGACAGGGGTTTAGAGGACCAACTCAAGACCCCTAGCCACGCGCATAATACAACATAACACGGTGTGGCACACACATGTGCATGTGCGTTCTGTAGAGTACCATAATCCCTAAAGAACAATACACAAGGTATCAAACTACCTTTTAATATAAAATCAAAAAATTATTTTTTCCTAAGCAATGTGGGAGTAAACCTCTATGGATTTAGTTTCTACCAGCTATATGACAAAAGATCTTTTAACATAATAGGAAAGATGCTCATAAAAGCACTTTCACAGTTGAGGTACTGTCCTCAAATCAATTATTATAAATTTAATATTATAACATAATTTAATTTATATTTTTATATTGTAATAATAAATAATTGATAGTGTTCACTATTATTTATTTTTATTGAATTATAAATAAAAATACAACACAAATTGGTGGAAAGTATGGATGAGCATAACAACACTCAATTCTAGTATTTATGCATGCATACTAGTGCCTAAACCTCACAATTGACATATTGTTGATTGGTAATTGGTTTACTATTGAATTTAAAAGGGTGTCAACACCATAATTTGGTATGACAAGGAACCTATCCATTCCTAGGATTTCTCAAGGTTTATAAAGGCCAAAACAAAAAATGGACCCTTTGGGGGACTCCAGCCAATCTTGTGATTGATTCTGCAAAGTTTACTGAAAACACAGAGTCAATAACTAGTTTTAGCGAAAATGTATTTTTCTAGAGAAAACAAGCTTTATCCAAATGGGCACTTGAGAATAATGCGTTCTTCACAAAACCCAATATTATGGATGGTTTTAAGCAAGATTCAAACATCCCATAGCATGAAAGAATATATTGGCATATTTTTTCTTAATGTTTTCTCCAAATGCCTTTGAATATGAATTATAATTTTTCAGTAAATTCCTTCATGTATTTACAACTATACCCCCATGCCAAATGACCAAATATACCATCAAACTTTACCTCATCTATTTAAGGATGATGTAAGGGTGTAGGGGGCAACAAATTTGGAAAGAAAGATACAATTGGAGAGAGGATAGCCAAATTAGGAGAATTCTCTACTATCTTTAGAGAGTTATACAATGTTTAAAGAAACCTTTATTAAGTTTAAAGAAACCTTCTCTAACATTGAAGATTTTTCTACTAAATTTGGAGGAGAAATCTTCAACTCAAGGGAAGTCATAGAAAAAGAAGACTAAAGTGAAGAAAAGAAAGGAGTAAGGAAAGAACAAGAGATTGAAGTAACGGAGAATGGATCTTGCAACCTCCCTAGTGTAATTATTCCTTCCTAATTTAAATTCATAAAAATCATATGTTTTAGGTCATGTAGATCTAGGCTAATTAGGGTTTTAAATTTTCTTTCTAGGTTGTTAGTTCATGTATGATTTGCATTTATTGATGATTGTTTGATTTACTTGCTACACTCCCATGTTTTGCTTTAGAATCCATGCTAGGTTGATGTGATTTAATTTGCTCATGAATGATTTTTATTTTTGAAAAGAAAATATGCATGTTCATAGATGAAGGTTTCCAATTCTTGTATCATTTGTTTAGACCTAGGATTACTTCTTTGCAATCTTGTTTTGATTTCTCAAACCATGTAATTCCATTCCAATTTATGTAATCTCATAATGTTGATATGCTAATCTTGAGGGTCTAATCTAAGGATTCACCCAAGATCTTTGGTTAAATTTTTTTTAGTTGAATCTATGGATATCTGCTTTAAGAGAAGCATGGAGATTATGAAATATAATGTGAAGTTCATTTTATGATTGTATGTACATTTGAATGAGGAAAACACATGATGAATTTTGTGATCTATATAAATATGAAAATAAATACATATAAGAAGGGATCTGTAATTTTAATGATTCAACTTATAATTAATTTATGTCAAATAAAAAGCACAAGGAGAGCAACTTTGCTGCAATTTTTGGATATCCCACCTCAGTTGGTTTTTCACCTAACTTTGAGCCCAATTTTGACCCTTAATATGATTGAATTTGGAAATGTTTCCTTAAACAAGAATTGTATATAATTGAGTTAGATTTCCAACACAAAAGGAATCATCTCAATTGAAGGTTGGACATAAAAGTTTTGCCAAAAATACTAAACATTTGCATAAATGTCAGGTGCCCAGGGGGTGCGGTCTTCTAAACGACCACCCCTTAGGGCCAATGGTCCTTTTGACGATCGTAGCCCCCAAAACCTCTTAGGTGCGATCATCTAATGGACTATCAGTCTTAGGGAGCCTAACAATCCTTTAGCCAACCACTGCCCTGGGCCCAACGGTCCTCCAATCCTCCAAAAAGACCTCCAACTTTAGGGTTGATTTAGAGGGTGAATTTAGTCTAATTTGAACTTTTATATAGAAAAAAATTGTGTGTAATTAAGTTAGATTTCCAATTCAAAAAGAATTACCTCAATCTAATATCAAATGAAGAAGTTATGGCTAAAATACTGAGACCTGGGTGGTTCTCCGAAGGACTGTCTACTTTGGGGTTAATTTTGAGGGGAATTTGGCCTAATTAGAACTTGGTCCCAGAAATGTAGGTTGTTTATTGAAATTCTAAGTGTGTAATCCTAGAGGTAGGGTGAATAGGATTTAATTAAAAATTTTAAATTCTTTTAGCCATTTTTAATTTTAATTAAGTTGATTAATGTTGTTCAATTTTAGTTCAACTTAATTAATGTGTTTAATGTTCAAGTGCTAATAATGATTGTAAGTATGAAAATGTAAGTGACGATCACACAAAAATCACACACCATAACATAAGAATTTATAGTGGTTCAGCCAAACTAGGGTCTACATCCACTTTTAACTACTCAAATTATTAATCAATCACAATGATTATAAAGGGATGAGTAAACCTAATTTTAACGTGCTTTGTGTCTCTGGTAAGCACGGCCTTGGTTGTCTCCAAACCAAGGTCTTATAAGACATGTTTGGTGTCTTCGGCAAGCACAACCTTGGTTGTCTCCAAGCCAAGGTCTTATGCAACGTGCTTGGTGTCTTCGAAAAGCACGGCATTGGTTGTCTCTGAGCCAAGGTCTTATGTAACATGCTTGGTGTCTCTGGTAAGCACTGCCTTAGTTGGCTCCGAGTCAAGGACTTACAATCCATCAAACGGCATCTCCGGCCATTGACAAGTGAAGGTTTTAAATACCAAGATGGTTCTCAATAACTGGATATAGTATGTCTAGTCCAATCAATGGGAATGATGTCCCAATATATGGTGTGGCTCTCAATGGCTAAATATCAAAGTATAATCACTAAGGGAAACTAAGTCCTGATGTAGAAAGTGGCTCTCAATAGCCAAATATACCGGTAGGTTAGTCTTTACTTCTACAAAAGAGAATGTGTGAGTGCCTTTAGAGAAGGCAAGTAAACAAGTATTCACACAGCCATAAGCCTTTATGTAGCCAAATATAAGTGAAGCTCAAAAGGGGCAATATCTCATAGAGATCGAATCTCCAAGGATTCACAAGTAGTAATGGTCAAAATATGCAATGCAACCACAAAATAAACTACTATGTAATCAAACTCAAAAGTACAAAGCAAAATCTTTACCTCAACCCTAAGGTTTAGAGTTTATAAGCTAGGAGGTGAAGATGCACCATCCTCCACTTTCCTCCTCTTTTCTTTTGCAAATGAGAACTCTTTTGTGGCCTTAAGAGAGAGAAACGTCTATCTTCTTTTTCGTAGTAAGCTTGGTGAAAGTGTATAGAGAGTGGAGGTTGTAGAGCTCTCTTCCTTACCCAAAATCCCTTTTGTAAATGCCCTGAAACCCTTAGGTTTAGAAGAAAAATTTTGTTATTTTATAAATGATGTGGCTTCCCACAACCCTAGGATAAGAATCATCTAAAATGAGCAACAAATCTAGAACGTGTATTTCAAATTTGAAATATTCCACTTAGTTTGGAGCACTCCACTTATGTTGAAGTGCTCCACTTTAGAGCGCTCCAGCATTTTTGGAGCACTCCACTGGGAGCATTTTCTCTTAGATGAAGAATCCAGAGAATAAATTAGAGCACTCCATTTCAGGTTTGGAGCGCTCTAAACTAGACAATGTTCTGCAAGTTTAGTTTAGAGCACTCCAAATTTCCTGGAGCACTCCACTTAGGATTTTTTGTAAAGAAGCTCTAAGTCCATCTCCAACCTTGAGAAGGTGGTGTTGGGAGCCTTAAGAGTCTCTTTAAGTGTTTCTTACCCTCACTTACATTTGCTAATGTGGAAGGATGCAAAAGATGCAAACATGGTGCTTTAGTCCTCGCATGATCCCAACTTGCTTCCTTGAAGTCTTCTTGGTCTTCAAGAGTGTGATGTTTACATATTGTGGACACAAGAACCTCATAGACTTTAGCTACAACAAGTCATAGCCTAGTCTATCAACCATGTATTTTTCTACTCATGGAATTTACAACATATACATTTACATATATATTAAATTATATTTCCAATTCAATAAGAATCACCTCAATCTGATATTGGATGAAGGAGTTATGGCCAAAATATGAATCATGGTATAAAACCACCATGCTTTGATATGACTCAAAACCTTTATGGCATTACATACTCCTTGTGGCAGTCCCCGACCGCGGGAGATTGTCTGAAAATTGCACAAATATTTTCTTCAAAATCCCTGCAACTACAACATGTATAATATGTGATGTATTCATGTGGTTTGTTGAGAGCTGAATGAAGTGAGGAATTTAGGATTTTGTAATGTGAATACAACTCAAGGCAGCTAAAAAATAGTGAAATTCCATGGAATGTGCAAGGGGGATATTTTTCTTTTCTTTTTTGTAAATATTCATGTGCAAAACCTAATCAATCAACAAAAGTGAGACTTTAATGCTCTATTAACACCCAAGAATCAGCTCGTGGCAGCACAAAAATGATAAAATGCTATACTTTAGGGGATTAGGGAGCTATTCAATGGCATCACATCAAGAATTTTGATCCCTCAATTTCAGGTCATTCAAGGGGAGCATCCCTAAGATCATATCAAATACTACTATTGATTCTTCATTTGAGATGATGGGACTAGTATGCAATCATATGTTGTACGGGTGGTTACGTGTTGCATTTAAAGGGAAAATTTATAATTTTGCCACTATAAGGGTAAAATTATCATTTTACATGTTTTTACAGGCCAAAGAGTGGTTTAGGAACCCTTTGGACTAAGTTAGAAGTGTAGAACCCAAGTTTGATCTCAAACCTATCAAGTTCAAAGACTATCCAGATAACATATTTGGGGTAACTTCATGGGCACACTTGTAGTGATCTCAAAAGTATAAGTCATATATCATTGGAAAGCTCGTGAAATCTATTTTCCAATGCCTCAAGCTGTTCGTGAAATGGAGTTTTCTAGAGAAAGTTATGTTCATTTTACCGAAAGGTGTCTAAGCTAGAAGTTCAGAATCCCTGACCTGTGTGAGAAAGGGCATATCTCGCTAGACATTCCCTGACTAGTTACCAAACCCCTAACTGGCAGGCCATGATAGATCGCCAAACCCTTAACCAGTCAGGCCTTGAAAAGTCTGGAAAAGTGCAAAAATGCACCCCAAATGACCTGGTTTGCTTCTATTTGACCCCCACACATGTTGGATATCATTTGTAACGATTTCTTACCCTTTTTAGACCTCATTTGGGTCTATTATACCTCTTAGAAACATAAAAACAAAGAGAGAAAGATAATTGAGAGATATAGGAGGAAATATGATAAATTCTTTCCCAATTTGGTAAGTTCAACCCATACTTGGGAGTTTTTACTATAATAAGTTATTTCCTTCCATGAACTATCTAGTTTTATTAATTTGATGTTAGATCTACACTAATTTCTATAAAAAAAAAAAGTGGATTTGAGAGATTAAGGTGAAAGCTTAGGCTTCACAAGGATTTGGAGAGATTGTGAGTACTTTTGCAAACTAATGTCATTTTCTTCTTTATTTCCTTTAGATCCTTGTGAATTAATGGCGAATCCCACTATTGGAATGCCTTTGATTTGGAAACCATGAGAGCACTGTTCTAAATGGATGAGACCTATGATTGTAAGTGATTTCCATGTGAATTGAATGTTATTTCCATCACCTATGTCAAGTTCCTTTGATGAATTCATGTTATCTATTGAAATCTTAATTGAACTGCTATAAAAAATTGAATCTAAGTATATTTTGATCTCATGATTCTCTTTACTAATAGATCCATGGAGTTTTCCTTTGAAATCCACATTTTAGATATATAATTGACATGGATCTAAACTTGAATGGATAAGAATCCATATGAAATTGACCACTATGGAATCTGATATAATTGATCTAAATGATTCTCATTAAAATGCCATAAGAAAATGTGAATTCCTTTGTACTGGCATGAAATTGAAAATGAGAAAATGTCTTTGATTGAAATTATGATTGAAACTTCAATTCCACATGTGGATTATGAAATACGAACCAATAATTAGTAATTTCGATTCCTTTAACAAATCAAAGATCTTATGATATGAAAGATCATAAGAACTACGAATTATAGAAAACTATTTGATATATTGATCATATATGATTTATATGAATGAATTATGAACAATTAAATATGAAATGTGAACGTCTTAAGATCAAAACTTATTGAACCATTAAGCCTTCTTTCATATGTCATGAGAGCCTCTTTTTGACTACTGATATCCTTTAAGGTGTCTCAATTGTTTATTGAATTGTGAAATGTCATTGAATCTTTAAACTATTGAACCCTCTTTGGGACTTATTGAACCTTTGATAGAATTCTATATTAATGACTTAACCTTAGATCTAAATAAGGAAGTGACTTAACCTTGGGTCTAAACAAGGAAAGGACTTGAACCAAGGTCTAAACAGAGTAAAATTCTATTTTTGATGGCTTAACCTTGGGTCAAAACAAGGAAGGGACTTAACCTTAGGTCTAAATAAGGAAGAGACCTAACCCTGAGTCTAAAAAGGGTAGAATTCTATTTTTGATGACTTAACCTTGGGTCTAAACAAGGGACCTAACCCTAGGTTAAAACAGAGTATAACTCTATAAAACTTTGAATCATTGAACCTTTGAACATTGTTTTGAGACCTCCCATTATGTCTAAACAATAGAGATTGAACCAATTATGGATTTGAAGTCTTTGACTACTGTTTTGAACACATTAATTCATTAAACCCCTTTGAATATTGTTTTGGGACCTACAATTGGGTCACAATAATGGAAGTTATTGATATTGACTTGGCTTGTGCCTTTCCTTCATTTAAACCTATTGAACCTTATTGAATATAATTCGAGGACCTCCCATTAGGTCGCAACAATGGAGAACAATGATTGAATCTTTGAAATCTATTAAGAAGTGATATAAACTAATGCATAAGGCATTGATCAAGTCTATACATTAACAAATCATGTGATATGATTGTAATTGAATCCTAAAAATAAGTGAGTGAACCATTGAAAATAACTATGAAAACGATTATAAAAAGTGATATGTTGACTAACTCTGAAAATGAAAGATGATACACTTATCATTACATTGTGATACATACTCTTTTATTGTCCATGGTATTGATTAAAATTATTTTGATTACTTGTTTGTATCCATGAAATGATATGATATTATTTTCTTTGGTTTGAGCTTCATATTTTTATCCATGCTTATGTTTTGTAAGAGAAATCTATTTGTAAGCTATCTCTATTATTATTTGGATATGGTTTTTATTTGTACTTGTTGAGCCCATCAAGTTCACCCCAATTGGCACAAGTTTGGGTGAGATGATGGATTGATCGTGATGATGGTTGAGTACACAATGGACTTAGAGTGCTTGATTTCATATTTTACTTTATGTTGAAACTTTATGATTGAGTAGATGGTTTACTATTTCCGTTGCGTACTTTTATATGGAATGATACACTTTGAGGATCACGTTATATGTTTCCACTGCACACTATTATGAATGTAATGCTTATGGATATATGTTATGAATAAGTTATCCTTTTGCTAAAGGTAAAGGTAATTTCATCAAGAGTAATGGTTTAATGATGAAAGACTGATGTCTAAGGTAAGACATAAGCAAATGTTTTACGCTTCCACATCTAATTGAATGTAATGGACTATAAGACTATGATATTGAATATGGATCAAATGCTAATGTAACAATCTGAATCCAGGGCACATATGGATGATATCCGAGTCCGGGTTCGGGGGTGTTACAAGTAGAAAAACACCATCAAACTAGATTCCTAATGGTAGTTTTATACCTTGAATAGATAACAAATATAGTGCTAATTCCAAAAGGAGAACGGGGATGTACGGATGTGTATAGGCTTTAGGGATTTAATCAAGGTGAGTCCGAATGATGGTTTCCCACTCTCGCACATTGACATCTTGGTAGATAACACAATGGGTCATGAGATGATGTCTTTCATGGATGGTTTCTCGAGATACAATAAAATCAAGATAGCAAGGAAAGACAAAGAAAATACATCTTTCAGCACTACATAAGGAACATATTGCTATAAGGTCATGCCCTTTAGGTTAAAGAATACAGGAGCCACATATTAGAGAGCCATGACATTGTTATTCCATGACATGATTTACAAGAAAATAAAGGTTTACATGGATGGCATGATTGTCAAATCAGCACAAGCTGCCGACCATGTAGTAGACTTGAGGAAGTTATTCATCAAATTGAGGAATTATAAGCTTAGGTTGAATCTTTGAAATGTATATTCAAAGTAGAAAGGTAGAAGTTATTGGGTTGTACTGTGATCACTAGAGGCATTAAGGTAGATCTAGCAAAATAAAGAGAAATCATTGACATGCCTACTCCTCATATTGAGATTGGTGTTTGAATATTTATGGGCCTCATCCAGTACATTAGAAGATTCATTACTCAGTTGACACCAAGATGTGAGCCCATTTCCATATTCCTTGAAAAGAACTAACCTGACTAGTGGAATAAAGAGTGTTAAGAGGCCATTGGTAAATCAAGGAGTATTTTCTCAATCTTCCAATTCTCATTCCTCCAACACCATCTAGACAGTAGTTGTATCTTGTAGTTCATGAGTCTTTCATGGGTGGTTTCCTCAGTCAACGGGATGACATCAGATACAAAGAGAGAGAGCTATCTATTGCCTGAGCAAGAAGTTACAAGACCAAATACTCTCTTTTAGAAAAGACCTGCGCAACTTTGGTGTAGGCCACCAAGCACCTCTGCCACTACTTCCTTTCATACCCCATCCTCCTAGTGTCCAGGATGGATCCGATCAAGTACTTGTTAAAGCAGCCAGCCACATCAGGGAGAATAACGTGATGGCTTATGTTATTCTCAGAGTTTGATATCAGATATGTAGCAAAAAAGAAATCAAGAGTCAGGTGATAGCATGTAAGACTAGCCTATTCGAGTATAGATTTCTAGATGAAAACATTATGTGCATAGAAGTAGACACCAATAGGAAAAGGGTTATATGGAAAATGTATTTTAATAGAGCAGCCAATTAAAGAGGCAAGGGAATCAGAGTAGTCTTAATCTCACCAAATGAGTAGTACATCCTAGTATCAGTCAAATTACAGTTCAAGTGTACCAACAACATGGCTGAATACGAAGCCTGCATAGAGGGACTGAAAGCAATTCAAAGACCTAAGACTGGAAAGTCATCGGTAGTAATCTATCAGTTGAACAAAGACTAGAAATTCAAAGACTCAAAACTCAAGGATTATTATGATTGTCTAGAGAGGTATACAGACATTTGACTACATTACTTTTGCATACGTGTCTAGATCGAGAAATCAGTTTATAAATGCTTTCGTGATGTTAGCCTCAATGATAGGGATCCTAGAGGTTCTTGGCTCACTCCCTATTCACATGTAGTAGAGGAAAAAATCAGTAGTGTTTATAGAAATTTTAGTTCAATAAGAGCGCAAGACACCATGGTACTATGACATTCAACATTATTTAGAACACATAGAAAATCCAGCAGAAGCTATAAAGAATGATTGTCATAGTTTATAGCATTTAACCTCACATTACATGATCCTAGCAAGAAAGTTGTACATAAGACACCATCACAAGTCTTGCTTGGGTGCTTGGATGAAAAAAAGGTGTCCTGAATGATCATAGAAACACACAAGGGAATTTTTGACCCCCATATGAATGGGATTATGATGGCCAAGAATATCATGCATATGGGCTATTATTGAACTACCCTAGAGACTAACTATTGCAAGAATGTCAAGAAGTGTCACCTTTGTCAAGTGTTTGCAGATAAGATTCACAAGCCTCCTCAAGATTTTTATACTCTTGTACATCTTCAAGGTCATTCTCATTATGGGGAATCAACGTCATAGGACCTCTCCCCATGAAATCTATTAATGGGCATCAGTACATCTTCACCAAATGGGTAAAAGCCACTTCACTCACTGCCGTGGCAATGAAGAATACCATGTGTTTCATCAAAAGAGATATCATTTTCCAGTATGGTGTCCCCTAGGAGAACATCACATATAATGCCATAAATTTCCAAGGACATGGTTTAGCAATGTCAATAGTTCAAGATTAGACATCTGTTCTCCTCTCTATACCACCCGCCCTTAGATGAACGGTGTAGTAGAGACAGCCAACAAGAACTTGAAGAAGATGTTAGAGACACATGCACAATGGCACAGGATGTTGTCATACGCCTTGCTAGCATACTAGACGTTTGTTAGAACATCCATAGGGGCCACTCCTTACTCATTAGTGTACAGGATGGAAGTGGTGCTACCCATCAAAGTAATGATACCCAGCTTTCGGGTTGCCCTAGAAGCAGAAGTAAATGTGTTGGAATGGATAGAGAGCACAGATTACCAGCTAAGTCTACTAGATGAGAGGCCATGAGAAAAGAAGGTCAGATCATGAGACATCCAATAAGGGCATCTAGTAGTGAAGAAGACGCTCCCCAATTAGCAAGACCTAATAGAAAGATTTAGTCCCAACTATGAAGGTATCTATGTTGTAAGGAAAAGACTCTCAGGAGGGGCCCTTATGTTGAGATAGATGGATGGTGAAGATCTACCCTGGTCTATCAATGTTGACTAAATAAAGAGATATTATGTTTGAGTGTAATTTATCATAATCAAGTTTAATTCATTTGAAAAGTAAAAGAGGCCATCCTTGGACGTTTATTTCCCATTTAGCGCAAATAGTCCCCAAAATAAACCATCAATCCCTAGTTAAACAATTTGAGCCTCTCAACCTTTCTTTCTTTCATCAAACCCACTTTAAGGTACTCAATCTTGTGAACTCATCAATACGCAATAAAGCTCTGACAAACAAAGGAGGAAAGTTTATCCCATGGAGTTCAAAAAGAAGAATAAAAAAAATAGAAAAAAGAAAACGAAGACAAAATAAAAAAAAAAACAAAAATAAAATGAAAAGGGGATCCAAATGAAAGAAACCAAACTCTTAACCTTGAGCCGCATTCCAAATTGTCAACAAGTCAATGAATATCTTAAAGAAAATAAAGCCTAAAATCCATAATGTTTCATCCTACTGAATAAATTCCTCCCCAATTCACATTGGATTAACAATGATAAAGACAACATATTCACACAGTGTCTCAACATAAGGTCACCACTTTGAATAGGATAAGTAAAACAATTAAAATTCGTGATTCAGAAAGGGCGTGTGTGAAATCCTTGACCGCACGAGTAAAAGCATCTTATCATAGTAAGATCAAATAATCGTAAACCCAATCAAAAACCAAAAAATGGCAGTTATGGTGCAACAATAATGTGAAACCCATACTTTGTGAATATATGCAAAGGTGCCAAGAGAAAAAAAAAAAAAAAGAGACAAAAAAAAGGAAAAAAAAAAAAGAAAATCTAGTCTCAAGGAAGACTCACAAGGGCCTTGAGGGCAAAAAAGGTATGAGAAAAACAAACAAATCCAAAAGGAGGAATAGGAGGTCATAGAATAAGGATGAAAAGTGGAACACAGAACACTTTAGATAGGTTGTCTCAATCAAGTGCAGTGAGCTCATAGTTCAATTTAGCATCTAAAAATCATCAAAGCAAGCTAACCCTGGAAGGGTCAAAGTGACAAGCAAGCAAACCAACCTTAACAAACAACGATTACTCTAATGCTCCTAGTATTTTTGGCAACTTTTGAGAAAGAGATTAAGGTCCCAATTTGAATGCATTAGAAGAAGGATCCATTTTCCAAACTCCTTAGAGGAGGGCTAAGGAATCAAGATGCGTCATTCACAAGCTCATGCAATCAAATAAAACAAACATTCAAGTCAATTATTCAATTCAATGATGTCAAACAACCAATTCTCCAACCATTTTCTCAAGTTAATTGAAATTCAATGTCAAACAGCCAATTCTCTAATCCATTTTCTCAAGTCCATCCAAGTTCAATGCCATGCAATCAATTCATCAATGCACTCTCTTAAGTCAATTCAAATTCAATGACATACAATCAATTCCTCAATGCACTCTCAAATTAATCCAAGTTTTCTGTCAATCAAAAATTCCTCAATGTATTCTCTCAGGTCCATTCAAGTTCAAAATCCAAACAGTCCAACTGTCAATTCAAAGTCTCAAGTCAATTCATACTTAAAATGTAAACAACCAATCTTCCAAAATAGTCTCTCAAGTCAATGCAAAGTCAAGTTTAAATAATCAATTAATAAATGTCAAATCAATCAAGGTTAAATCAATCAATCAATGTAAAATCAATCAAAGTTAATTCATTCAATTCTAGCTCTGGTATGGTTACCATTTGGTAAATCCATGTTCAATCAAAGAAAATTAAAGTCCAATGACAAATCGACCAATTCTAGCTCTGGCATGGTTACCATTGGCTAAATCAATTTTTAATCATAGAAAGTCAAAGTTTAATGTCAATGTCACAATTAACTCAAATCTCTGGCATGGTTACCCAAGAAGTAAAACCATGTTCAGTCAAAGTCAAATTCAAATTCCAAATGTCAAATTCTTGGCATGGTGAACCCATGTTCAATCAAAGCCAAATTCAAAGTTCAATATCAAATCCCTAGCATCACAAACTCAAGTTCAAATCAAAATCAAATTCAAAGTTCAAAGTCAGTCCTTGACGTGGCAAACCCATATTCAATCAAAGTTCAAAATCAGTCTCTGGTATAGCAAACCCATGTTCAATCAAAGTTTAAAGTCAATCTCTAGCATGGCAAACCCATGTTCAATCAAAGTTAAAGTCAATCTCTGAAATGACAAGCATATATTCAAAGTTAAAGGCAATCCCTAGCATGGTAAACCCATGCTCAATCAAATCAAATTCAAAATCAATTATCAGTATCAATGTCAATCAAATCAAAACTCAACCCGTGACTACATTTTCTCTGATTGCTCGTTTTGTGAAGATTAGTCACAAAACCCACACCCTATCAAGAATGAGCCCCCGAATGGCAAAGAATTTTACTTATCCCTTGTCAACACCTAATTTTGGCTCAGGGTCTAAAGGTTTCTTTTGATGGGCAATACTAACTCTCTAGAATTAACCTTAGGCATCTTAGGAAACCAAGGTGGTTAGATGTCCTCCAATTTTTAGGTTATTCCCGTTCTTTCCTAATTTAGCACTCTAGACCCTCGATTTTTCCCTAATATCTTTGTTGGATCCTCTTTCTTCATCTTCTTATCCTTCCTCCTAATCTCGTAGTATTTTGAATGGTTGTCCTAAGTTCGGCCACATCTACACTAAAAATTACGATTTTACCCCTTATCAAAGGTGGGTCATTGAATCTCATCATACTAGCATCGAATGACCAATCAAGTATCATAGATGTGTCCAAAACATTCCAAAACCTTGAAGTAAAGTGTTTGATCATCAAAATCCATTATATCAAGCTTTAGCAAATCTTGACCCTCAATTTAGAATCTTTCAAAATTTGACCAAAATACACATTGGACGATCAATCAAACATCATAGATGGATTCATCATGTCTTAAAACCTTAGGGTACTAGACACGACCTTCAGATTCCATTCCTAAACCTTTCATCGTACCATGTCAAATGCTGACCATCCGATCTAGTACTCTAAGATTCTAGATAAAAAATTCGACCCCATAGTGATGATAAGTGCCATCAATTTAGTCAAGGTAGAAAATTTATGAAATTTTCATATTTGGACAACAAGATTCTGTATGGGCATACCCACCCGCCAACACTCGCATGCAGACAACGAGGTATAAATGCGGAAGCACACGTGTGCGATAGCACGAATCTCGAAATGTGACATTACCTTTCCTTGCGGAAGGGGTTTCTTACCTACTTATCTTACATATTTTCAACGTACATATATATATATATATATTGTTTTTATCCCAACAACTTAACCTCAATTATTAAAACATCGTAGCGGAAACACAACCATAAAGTAATAACATTCATCCATAAAGTTCTATGGAATATAAACATACACATTCTGAACTACGCAATGGAATATAACAACAACCTCCAATATCTATATCAAATAACTACTAATCTCATCCATCAAACTAAACATATCCATAAGCATCTAAATAGTACTATCAAATAGGCGATCCAAATGGGCCAACTTCATGTTCATCATCTCAAGTAAAACTACTAATTAACTAAATCAAATCCTTTCTTAAAACCTAAACTATCTCATACGTGAGTGCTGAAGATAAACAGACAAAAGGAAGTAACACAGATGGTCCGCTCATCTCCACAAACCATTTCTCTAAACTAAACCTGAAAAAGATCCCATGTTATAGAGCGCCATCTGAAAGGGTGTTAAAAAACATGGGTAAGCTATAAAGCCCATGAGAGAACATACATAATATCCAATGGAATAAATCGAATATGCATGAGTAAGAATTAATACAAAATCAGAATAAGTGTAATACATATGTAAGAGTCGAACTAACTACAACGACAATCAGAATCTAGTAAAGGTGCAGAAGAAATAAGTCAAATCAACAAGATTCTATAAGTAAAATACATAAATTGCGGCTCATAAGGAAAGTACAACATGTAATGCAATGTTTGCTTCAAAATATTCATACATAAATAAACCTTAACACCTCTCAAATAAGATACCATAGCTAATAGATCTCAAAACAGATGCATGCTCATGGAAGTCTAATGCAACTCTCAAACTCATGTAACCCATGAAGGGTTCCCAACAAAATGCACCTCAGATCAAAACAACTCAACCCATATAGGGTTCCTCAACCAAATCTCATCAAAACACCTTGTAACATAGGGCCTCTAACAAAACTGAAATCATATAATCCATGTAGGGTCTTTGACAAAACTAAAATCCCAACGGAATTTGTAGACATCTAGTGTCGTCTTCATCTATTGATGTGACCCAGTGATTGGGTACCTAAAATAAGTCATAAGATCGTCCTCACTTATTGATGTGACCCAGTGGTTGGGTACCTGAAATGGGTCAAAAGACTGTCTTCACCTATTTAAGTGGCCCAATGATTGGGTACCTGAAATGGGTCATAAGACCGTCTTCACTTATTAATGTGACCCAGTGATTGGGTACCTGAAATGAGTCATAGCCAAAATCCCCGAATGCAAATAGTACTTTAAAATTCATGCCTATATAGAGTAATATATAACTGCATAAAAATATGATGCAAGAGTTGTCCATGTAATAAAACTCATTTGTGCAATCATGTAAAACTCGTACTCAAAACCAATGGAAGGTCATAGCTAATTCTCACACCAAAACCAAATGTTCGAATTCATCGTCTAACTTTATAAAACCAACAATAGCATGAAAGTCCCAAACAAGTCATGTAGATGCAATGATACTAATATGGAGTTTATCGAATCAAATGTAAGTAAAGAAAATCAAGTAAGAAGCATAATAATAGCATTACTAGTTAACTATCATATAAAATAAAACAAACAACAAAGTTTGAAACTACTTAAATTAAGAAGAGACCACCAACTAACAATGATGATATGAATAGAAATCTAAAGTATAGGGAAACTAAGGCAAACTTCAAACATAAAGAATAGTAACCATTTTCCCTTTTAAAATTTCATAAGAATCAAATTTCATTACAATTAATCATAAAGAGAAACTTAGGATTTCAATGAATCTATGGTGGTGGAGCAAAGAAATGAGTATATCTTACATAGAACATGCCCAAATATGAATGGATCTAGTGATATCCATATGGAATTCATAATTTCTTACAAAAAAAGGCTTCTACCAAGGCATGATAGATGAAGTTACTCCATAGAATTTATTAGAATCATCAAACATACAAAGATTTAACAAAAAAGTGATGGAAATATGTAATCTCACCCAAAATGGCAATAAAAAATGGAGGAATGTGCAAAAAATAGAGGAACAATACAATCAACTTAGAAACTCACTAATTTTCCATGGATTTAGTGATAGGATAAAGTAAACTCACTCAACTTCAAAGATAAAGCAATAAGAATGAAGAAGAAATTTGTATCTTAACCAAACTAAAGATTACACATGAACAAGAGAGCAAGAAATCAAATAAGTAGTTCTTCATATATGAAAACTCATAAAAATCTCATAGATCTAGAAACCAAGGGATGTAAAATTGCCAAACTTCAAATACTTAACAACCAAGTGAAATGAAAACCAAAATGATAATCAAAACAAGGAATAACCATGAAGAAAATAGTAGGAGAACAAAGGACTAACACATCATGTATGAACACTCACTAAAATCTCATAGGTAATGGTGTGAAGTTACCAAAACTTCATAGATTAACAATTAAGTGATGAATAAACTAAAATAACAGCCAAATGAATGAATAAAACCATAAATAAATAATAGAAGAAACAAGGGGAGTAGCACATCATGTATGAACTCACTATTTTTTCCTTATTATTTGTTCAAGCTCTCTAACCCTCCAAAACCTCATTTTCTTTGCTTATATCCTTTGAAAATGATGTAGAAAGATTGTTAGCTAGGTAGAGAATGAAAATCTAGGAGAAAAATGAGCTAATCTAGTGGATTTTTCAAAGTTAAGAATGAAACTTACCTAATTAGAGAAGAACTCCTTCTTCTTCTCCCAAGATTCTGTAATCCCCTAAATATTTACTCTTTTTATTCTAAATAACCTAAATGAGGGTTTAGAGGTATTATAACTCATCTAATATGACATCCCACATGTGTGGGGGTCCAATAGGAGCAAGCCACGTCATAAATGTGGCAAAAATCATAATTTTGGACATTTTTAGCATTTCTGGACATGCCATGATCAATCACGAGATCCATGATCTATCATGGATCACCCAAGGACCTTGCTTCTTCATTCATGATCAATCAGGCCAAAATTATGATTTTGTGATCGATCACACATCTCCTAGAAAAATCCTGCACATACATGCCTCAGTAAAATGGCCATAACTTTTGCTACAAAACTACAAATTACAAACCGTTTAATGCATTGAAATGTAGACTCGGAGAACTTTCCAACAAAGTATAGCTCATACTCTAGTTCACTTGGGATTAGTATTAATGGGCCTAAAAATTTACCCTAATTACGCTCTTAGGATAGCTTTGCAACTCGACAGGTTCATGATCCAACTTGGGTTCTACACCTTTAACTTAGTCCAAATGATTCCTAAACTGCTATAAGGTTTGTATAAAACATGTTAAATAAAAATTTTACCCTTACATGTATTAAATTACCTTTTTCCCCATTAAGTGCATTATGGGGGTGTTACACTCTCTCCCCCCTTATAAAAATTCAATCATTAAATTTCACATACCTTAGTTTGGAAAGAAATGTGGATATTTGGACCTCATGTTGTCCTCTCCTTCCCAAGTATCTTCTTTCGTGGTGTGATTATGCCAAAGGACCTTCACGTAAGAAACGGTCTTGGTGTGTAACACCTACTCCTTGTGATTGAGGATCATGATGGGTTGTTCTTCATATGATAGATAATCTCGAATGTCCAACAAGATGTACTCTAAACATGTGAAGGATCTCGCATGTATCTTTTTAACATGGATACGTAGAATACATTGTGGACATGATACAACTCTAGTGGTAGAGCCAAACCATAGGCCACTTCTCCCACCTTAAGAATTTTGATTGGCCCAATAAATCGTAGTTCAAGCTTCCCTTTCTTGCCAAACCTGGTCACCCCTTTGGAATGGGAAACCTTTAGGAACATGTGATCTCCAACATCAAACTCAAGCTCTCTCCTCCTATTAGTATAGCATTTCTATCTTCTTTGAGTTGTTCAGAGTTGATATCAAAATAAGTGGTTTTTATCTATGGTAATCTGAACCAATTCTAGCCCAAATAGTCTTCGCTCTCTAACTTCTTTCTAACAGATTGGGGTTCTACATTGTCTACCATATAAGGCCTCGAATGGTGCCATAAGAATGCTCGCTTGAAAACTGTTGTTATAAGCGAACTTAGTGAGAGGTAAGTGGGTATCCCAACTATTCTTCAAGTCTAACACATAGGCGCACAACATATCTTCCAGAGTCTGAATGGTCCTTTCTAATTGTCCATCAATAACGTTGCATCAATGGTGATGTTACAAAAAGGAAAATCGATATTGCTCTCTGGATGTGAACAATGTCACATCATACTATAGTCTATCTATTATCCATGATGTAATCCCTCAGAGGTATTCATGACATAATTTTTACCACTACTCTTTCGGGATCACAGATTTCGGAGCAAACTTAAATTTTTTTCTCCTAATTGAAGCCCTACCTCACCGTTCAGGTTCGGTAACATCATGTCTATGATGGTGTTATAAGAAAGGCAATCTTTCTCACATTCTGGCTATTTAGGTGTAGTCAGGTGTCAGAAATTCATACCATAGCCTAGTTATTCTTCATGTTATAAATCCTCAGAGGTATTCATGAACAGTACTTAGCACCAATCCTTCGAGATCACCACAGCTTTGGAGCATGCTTAAAAACCCTCCCAATTGAGCCCTAAACATGCCACTTAGGTTCGGTAACTTCACGTTGATAGTGATGTTACAAGAACGCAAGTCGGCATCTGCTCTTTGGGTGCGAGCAATGTCATTCATCCCACATGATGTAAGCCCTCAAAAGAATTCATGAAAAAAAATACATAACACTAATTTTTTTGGAATCTCCACAGTTTTTGGAGAAAACCTAAAAAACTCTCTCATCTAAGCCTTGTTTGGCCCTCTACTTGTAGCATGTCACTTTGAGACATTGTAAGGAATGACAAAAATGTGATACTTGCTGATTGACAAGAAAGTAACACTATTCATTCCCTAAATCTGTGTAATTTTTTGGTCTATAATGCAAGCCTTTGCATTCACCTAAGACTAGAAAATTGGCCTCATAGCACCCGATCAGTCCAGACCATCCACAACTTTCTGGAGAGAGCGCAACAACATCTCTCGCAAAGTCCCATCTAAGGCCACGTTGATTCGATAGGGTGTATTCCTAGTTTATCCTATCATAGGTAGGACCAATTGATGACCACTCTGTTTAGCCAATCATCTATTGCATGACTCACTAAGGTCACCCCGTAGTACCACTTGAAGCAAACACAAATAGTACTATAAATTTAATCCCTAAGTCTAGCAATGCTTTGGACCACAGTTTTAACACCATATAAGGTTCAAAAAACTATTGTCTAGCATGGTCAACTTCAACCCTCATAGCTTTCCAGATAGAGCGGGACAACATCTCTTGACTGTGTTTGCCAATCAACCGCCGCCACTTTAACAGACCAACCTGTTAAGCATAGGCCACCTCGTGACATGGCTTATTTGAGACATAAGTGCGTGTCACATTCCTTCCAAACGTTGTGCGATATGCCTACTTTGATAGTGACTAGGATGTCATTACCTATGCAAGGCACAACAACTGATACTAAGGGATCCCACCCTCCGATTATGTTGGTCTCAAAAACTATAGTGTGGGTCATGAACAAGGACACCATTACAGATTCAATTCATCAATCTTTATACTCCATTGATTTATGATGTAAACCCTTAGAGGTATTCATAAATAGTATATAACATCAAGCCTCAAAGGTCCCATGGATTTTTAGAGAAAGCTTCCCAAAATCTCTCCTTGATTTGTAAACTTTGTCCTGAACAGGGGCAAAGGATACAAACCTATGGTGCTATTCGCTTTGGACAATGACATCATTTCAGATCAATCCATAGTCTATATATTCCATTGATTTATGATGTAAACAATCATAGATATTCATAAATAGTATATAGCATCGACTCTCAAAGATCCCATGGCTTTTTGGAGAAAGTTACCAAAAATTTCTCCTTGAGTCCTCTAGTTTGTAAACTTTGTCCAGAACAAGGGCAAAGGATACAAAACTATAGTGTCGTTCGCCTCGGATGAGGACGACATTACAGATCAATCCATTAGCCTATATACCAAATTAGAATCTTGATATTAAAAAAAAAGAGGTATGTAGCATTGACCCCTAAGGTCCCATAGCTTTTCTAGAGAGAGCTCCCTAAAATCTCTTCGTGAGTCCCTCCCTTTGTAAACTTTTATCCAGAATGGGGACAAAAGGAACAATCACTCCATAATTTATGTGAGATATTGTGCTTATAACCTTTGTCAAGAATGGGAGCAAAGGATATAATCAACTCTATAAACTTTGAGAATCTTGGTTACTATGATTATTGTCCAAACCAGGGACAAAAGTTATAACTTGCACCAAAACTTATGAGAATTCTTCAAAAATCTTTGTCTAGAATAGGGGAAAATGATACAATTGACTCATAAGGTTATGTATCATGATTGATACATAAAAAAATTCATAAAGAGAGTTCAACAGATCCTTCAAAATTCAAGAAGTAATCATTAATACAATCACAAAGATATGAAGAAAATTTCTGATACTAATTAAGAAACTAAGAAGAATCAACATCATACAAAAAATAACAAAGCCAGAAATAAGGGCAAATATTAAGATCATTATGTTGGTTTTCTTGAATTTACAGTTTTCACATGATTAGATTTCTACAATGTTTTTCACAAGGTTTTCAAGCATTTATGCCCTATGTCAGTGACTTACATGTCTCCCGACACAGTGTATATGTTAATAATAATACCACCAGGGAGTAGAGAACGAACCATTAACTTAAGCATAAGTTATGGATAGACCTCATTTTCCAGAAAGATAGAAAGTCTTCCAATCAGTTAAGACTCAATTTCAAAATATTGACAAAATCATGATCCATTTCAAAAGAATTGCAAAAAGCTGACTGAATGGATTCTCTATCCGAGAAGGCATTTCAAAAAGATAAAATGTTTACAAAAAACCATCAACCCAAAAGGTTAAAACCAATTTTATCCCTCTAGTGTTATCAACCAAAACAGTTCTAGGTTTAAAAAATAACCCATCCAATATCCATGAGTTATACAAAAGTAAAAGTACTATCTTAGCCAAGTTAAAATTAAGGTACTTCTTTCCTTTACTACGTATGGCTTTGCCACACATACCAAGGGAGCATCTGTCAACACCCAAATTTTGACTTGGGTTAATTAATGGAAGTAGATGAGTTCATTGCAACATGGACAGGGTCAAATCCTAGGCACCCCTGGACTTCAGATAGATAGGCATTCTCAAGAGTTACTCTATTCTCAAAGTGCAATATCAATACCAAAACCCTATCCAAGGATCAACCAGGCTAAACCCTAATTTCCCTATAAAACACCCTAAGAGTACGAGAGTCCAAACTTTCGTCTATCAGTCCCATTTTATTCCAAATTTGCCAACCTCCATAAGACTTCCCACATTTAAGCATCGATAGGCTAGCAAATTACCATTTTACCCTTACACCTTTAAAAATTTTAACTTCAGTCTATTAGATTCATTTTCTCCAGAATTCTCCAGCTTCCATAAGCCTTCCCACATTGAGGCATTAAAGATTGGAAGATTACTATTTTCCCATGTATTCTCAAAATTCTTAATTTTTCCTCAAAATGGACCCTTGATGAACCCTAAAAATTAACCCCATCACCCAAATGATCCCAAGTCAAGTCCTATGCCCCCACATCATGATTATCTTCAAAGTTGTCTAAATAACCACAATCTCCAGAGACTTAAATAACCCTAAAGTCCTAATACTTCTCCAAACCCTTAAGAGATAGTTTTGGCCATATTATACCTACTACAGGTTCCCGAAAGGCCTTCGGACAACCAAATTTAGATCAATCGAAGGCTAATTCTTGGTTTTTGCCAAGACGTTAAGGCTAGCCTTGATCAGATATTACCAAACCCACTCCACATTAATTTCCTTAATCTCCCCAAATCAAACCCAATCATTTTCAGCAAATGATGAACCCTCAATAAACCACTAAGAATTCATCACAGATTAGAAACTCAGCTAATAAATGGCTCCATCTTTGCAAAACTAAGACCTTCTAAAAAGACCCATACCAGAACCTTCAAAGGACCTAGCATGCCCTGATTTGCCCATTCTCTCAAATCAAAGCACAACCAATTCTACTAGCATTTGACACTTGGTGAGCCCTTAGAAATTCTCCTGAAATCCAAATCTTGCAAGCTCATGCCCATTTGCTCAATTTTTTTAAGGCCTTTAATAAACCCCCTAATAGATAGGTCCATTTACAAACCCAATATAGCCCAATTGCTCACATTCTCATAAATCCAGGTTGTCTTTTTTGGCCAAGTGACCCTCCTTCGGGAACCTCTCGGGAACTCCCCAGAAATTTGATTGTCGATCCGTCAGATCCTGTGTTCTCCAGATCCTAGTGTCCAAAAGATTCATAACCCAGAAAAATCCCACTTGGGACTTAACAAAGACTTGCCCCTGATTCACTAAGAGTTTAGTCTGAGACTAGATAAGGGTTCAAGTACAGATTTTGACTCGGGTATCAGTTTCGCAAATGGTCTGAGCCTGTGTCTCACAAAATTTGAAGGTCATCTTTCATGTCAAGACCCCAAGAATCAATTTTACCATTTTTCCCTTCGTACACAGATACAAGTCAATTTAGAGTCATTAAAACTTAGTTTTGACCTACCTACCCTCATCAGAATCTAATTCCGACAATTGCATTGCGACTGGAGTGCCTGAGAGATATGAAAAACTCATAAACCTTGAAACATTGTAAGTTACAAAACCTAAAAAGTAGGTTCAGACAATAAAAGAGTCAAAATACATAAAACTATTGATATTTTCGAGAAAAGCAATCATTGCTTTTTGATATTTTCAAAAAGTAATCATCACTTTTCTAGAAAAAATCCTAAAAGCACCATTTCATCTCCACCCTCCATTTTTCCACCTCCTTACTATAGCCCTCTATCTCTCCCCCCTTGCCATATGGCCTCCATCCAACCCCCTTCACCCCTTAACCAATGAGAAGAAGCCCCTTAACCACCAAACATGTGGCTAGGGTGGTGCCACCTTGCCCCTTATACCACTCTCCTCCCCACCACACATTGGTGTGGGTCTCACCATGACATGGCCATCCATGCCATCCACCTCCCATAACCCCACATGCTTGAGCCCACCTATAAATACCCCCCAGCTGGCCACTGAGGAAAAGGAGAAAAATTTTAGAGAAATAAAACTCTACAAGAAAGAAATAAAAGAAAGAAAAGAGAGAAAGAAAGAAAAGAAAGAAAAGAGAGAGAAAGAAAAGAAAGAAAAGAGAGAAAGAAAGAAAAGAAAGAAAAGAAAGAGAGAAAGAAAAAGAGAAGAAAATGATTAAGGAAGGCTCCTTTCCAGGTTGGTCCCCTCCCCCTTTGCTTTCATTAGGCCCCTCTTCTTGCAATGAATACAACCCTAGACCCATTAATGAAACCCCAAAGTGGGACATAGGGGCTCCCCTCTTGTAGTTTTATTTTGTGTAAATAGAGGTGTGGGGACCCTATCTCTCTTAATCCGAGCAATGGAGAGCCCAAATTTTGCTTGTAAGTCACTATCCTAGTGACTTACTTGTCCACAAAATTTGAGCCTCAGAAGATTCCGTTTGACCCATTTTATGGGTCCCACTTGCTTGCTGTTTCAGGGTGTTCTTACACCCCATGGCTAGAGCCAAGTTTGTTGTCCGAATTTTTTCTCTTTCTGCATGTACTATTTTCATTTCATTCTTTCTTTATGTAGTAGATAACTAATTTACACATCCCGTTTAATTTTTTCACTTTAAGTCATTTACATTTTAATATTTTATTGTAATTTTTCTTGAATTAATTTTCTACTACTCCTTTTCTATTTCAGTTTTGGTTATGTGTTTTATTCACACTTCCTCAGTCAAAATGATGATCAAAAATAAACTTTGTGAGTCTTTCATACCAAGCTCTTGGGGCTTGTTTGAGACTATGCTTTCTTAAGCCGGTATACATAGTTAGGCAAGTAAGGATCCACAAACCCCTCAGGTTTGTCAACGTATACTTCATCTTGAAGAATTCCATTTAGAAATGCACTCTTGACATCCATTTGATATAGTTTGAATTTCAAGTAACATGTTATGGACAAGATGATCCTGATGGATTCCAACTTTGCAATAGGGGCAAAAGTCTCCTTAAAATCAATGCCTTCAATCTGGGCATACCCCTTTGCAACTAGCCTTGCCTTGTTTCTAGTCACT
>JAOXJP010187072.1:0-12334 GCA_025762735.1 Platanus orientalis | reverse complement strand
CATAGATAATGTAAAATGAATTAAAACATTACAACACTTATATACAAAAAGACAAAATACTAAAAAAATAAAAAGAACAATAAATAAAATTAAAAAAGAGGATCATACCTTTGGGATGTTGCACTTGTGAATGATTGTTCTTCCTTTTGTTAGGCAACGAGTTCTCATAGGTCCTTCCTAATGTTGGAATTGAATAGACAGCAATGGAGATGATGACATATCTAGGAGAGAGAAAGAGAACTTTTTGGGGATTTTTTTTCGTCCAGAAGAAAGATGAGTGGTCTCATATTTATAGGATTTTAGTAGGCTTTCACCTAAATAAAGGGGAGTGAATGGGGAATGTGTTGGGACCAAAAGGAAAATGATTGGAGGATTGGAATGAGGTGACTTGGTAGTTTTAGGGAATGTTGGTGGGCCAAAATTGACATGACCTCTACTTAAGTGTCAATGACATGTCAACTAAAAATGGAAGAATGAGTGATTAGGAATCGAAAAGTGAAATGGGAGTGTGTCTAAGTGTGCTTAACACATGTGGACGTTCATCTAAAGAAAGAATAGTGAATGTGGGAGTGTGTTAGACCAAAAGATAAATGATTGGAGGATTGAAGTAAGATGACTAGGTAGTTTTAGGAAAGGAGAGTGGGTGAGTCAAAATTGGCATCATCTTTGCCTAAGTAGCAACAACATGTCAATTAAAAATGGAAGGTTGAGTGATTAAGAATCCAAAAGTGAATTGGGAGTGTGCTTAAGTGTGCTTGATACATGTAGGGCATGTGGCATGGACCAAAAAGAGTAATGTGATGTTGATTTAGGTGTGTTGGACTCATGCCAAGTATGTGACTTAGCAACCTAAGATATTTGTATATAGGTTTGGACTTAAGCTAAAATAGGGGTGTTTGTATATAGGTTTTAGGCTTAGGCTTAAGGGGTGTTTGGATGCATGTTTTAGGTTAAGCTAAAGGAGTACTTAGTCACAGGGTTTTGGTTAGATGGGTTATACTCACACCAAAAATGAGGGAGGATTAAGGAAGTGGCAACACATGTCAAGGAAAGTAAGATTTTGACATGACGTGTCACAATGTATTGTAATATGGTGTCTCCATATGAAATCTTGTTGTCTAAACATGAAAATTTTTAAAAATTATATATCCTAACTAAATCAATAGCACTGATCATCATGGTGGGGTCCAATTTTTTATCTGAGACTCTAAAGTACTTGATCGAATGGTCACAAATTGATACGGTGTGGTAGAAGGCTTAGGAATGAACTTTAAATGTCATTTTCTGTACCCTGAGGTTTTAAAGCATGTTGAATCCATCTACGTTGCCTGATTGACCATCCAATGTGAATTTTGCCCAAAATTTGAAAGATTTTAAATCAAAGGTCAAGATTCATTGGAACTTGATTTATCAGATTTGGACAATCAAACCTTTTATTCTAGGGTTTTGGGACATTCTGAACACATATGTGATGTCAGAATGAGCATCCAATTTGTCTTTTGATCAGATTTTGAAAGATTTCACATTAAGGGCTAAGATTCGCTGAAACATATTATGATGGAATTTGTTGATCAAACACTCCATTTCTGGGTTTTGAAATACTCTAGACACATTCGTGACATCTGATGGGTCGTCCAATGCTTGCAGGATAAAATTCAATGGTCTGCCTTTAATAAGGGTTAAAATCATAATTTTTAGTAAAGATGTGACTAAACTTGGGACAACCCTTTAGAAAAGTATGAGATTAGAAGTAATGATAGGAAGATGAGGAAAGTGGGTTTAACAAAGATCTTAGAGAAAAATCGGGGTTTATAGTGCTAAATTAGGAAAGAATGGGGATGACCTACAAAGGAGAGGTTGTCTAACCACCTTGGTTTCCTAGAATACCTAAGGTCAATTCTAGAGAGTTGGTGCTGCCCATTGAAAAAAACCTTTGGACCCTGTACCAAAATTATGTGTTAACAGATGCCCCTATTTGACGAGAGTTGCTTGTCAATGAGTGGCCAAGACTAGAAAGAACAAATTTTGGCTCAGGTTGGAAAATATTGATTAGTTCCACATAAATTATGAGTCGTCTAAATTTTTAAAAAATAATTTTCTAATTGGTATTTATTGTAAAAAGGAAACCTACTGAGCCAAATGGCTTATGCCTTGGCGGGCTTTCTTTTTACATGGTTTGACATGGGAAGCTCTATAATTTGGACTAATTTTAAAAATTGACGCCTCATAACTAATTTAGAGCAATCTATATTTTCTTTTCCAATTCACATGTGTATTGTTGCTTTGGCACTATGCTCCTACTGAAAGACATAGAAAGTCTACAATATGTGGTGCATGGATGCCTTCAAAAAACAAAATATAAAAAAAATAAGTATCTAAAATCTTAAAATGTATCAAACAAGCAAAAACCTTGGAAAATCTGATAAAAAGACTAAAATAATAATAATAATAATAATAATAATAAAATATATATAATTTTTTTTTTCAATTTTGTTTAGATTTAATGCTTGAAAGTATGCAAATGAAGTGAATGGCATAAAGCGGTAACACACGATGAAATCACGATAGGGACCGGTCAAACGACCTCTTTATTCTAGCGTCCCCCACCAGGTAGGTAAAGGTGCTCACGAGATGGAATTTTCTTGACTTTTAAATATTTATTTTCTTTTTTTTTAATTATAATGAATACACTCTTAATTTGATTTGATTTTGTTGGTCCCTAGATGAATTAACTGAATATGAACTTTCGTTAACAATAAATTGAATTTAATGAACTTGATGTTGAGAGTGTCGTTGCCATAAGACACACTCAAATGTTGGGAATGCCGTTGTCATTAGGCAAACCCAAATGCAATGGGGTTACCGTTGCCATAAGGTGAACCTGGATGTTGAGAGTGTCGTTGCCGTAAGGCACACTCGAATGTTAGAAATGACATTGCCGTAAGGCAAACCCAGATATAATGGGATCACCGTTATCATAAGGTGAACCCGGATGTTGAGAGTGCCGTTGTCGTAAGGCACACTCGAATGTTGGGAACATAGTTTTGAGAACCAGACTAGCCATCAAACCGGTAAGGTGGACGGTTCATGTCTAACCAGGTTCGACTAATGGTTTACATGGTCTAACCGTGGTTCGCTTCATATAAGTAAAATGTAATAAAATACCAAAAAAAAAAATCATAATGCATTAGAAGGCTTATGACCTTGTTTGTAAGTTTTTAACATACCAACAAATGTAATAAAATACCAAAAAGTAAGAACAATTCATGGAAAGTGGAATTAGAATTTGGAAAAGTACATTTATAATTTTTTCTTCTTAATTTTCTCTAAAAAATGAAAACCGGTTGGTTATATTAGAACCGGGTTCGTAAAAAACCAACTGGTTTTCATCGGTTTTGTCTAGTTTTGCTAGTTTTATGCGGTTTTTTATAGATTACAGTTTTGAGCTTTTACAAAACCATTTAGGATGCCAATTCAAGTTCAACCAGGTCGGACCATTTGGTCTGATCCGATTTTCAAAACTATGGTTAGGAATGTCATTGTCGTAAGGCAAACCCAAATGCAATGAGATCACCATTGCCATAAGGTGAACCCGAGGTTAGACTTTTATAATCTTGACGAAGTCCGAAGACATTCATCAAGATCCTTCATTGTTGTTACTTCTTGCTTGTCGATCACAGGTGTAGCTAAAGGTTTGACTTTTCTAATTTGATGAAATCCAAAGACCTCCATTAAGATCCTTCATTGTTGCTATTTCTTGCTTATCGATTGCAGGTGTAGCTAAAGGTTTAACTTTTATAATCTTGATGAAATCCAAAGACCTTCATTAAGATCCTTCTCTGTTGTTATTTCCTGCTTATCGATCGCAGGTGTAGCCAGAGGTTTAACTTTTATAATCTTGATGAAGTTCAAAGACATTCATCAAGATCCTTCCTTTTGTTACTTCCTGCTTGTCTATCGCAGGTGTAGTCAGAGGTTTGACTTTTATAATCTTAATGAAGTCTGAAGACATTCATTAAGATCCTTCCATGTTGCTACTTCCTGCTTGTCAATCGTAGGTGTAGCTAGAGGTTTAACTTTTATAATTTTGATGAATTCCGAAGACATTCATCAAGATCATTCTCTGTTGTTACTTCATGCTTGTCGATCACAAGTGTAGCCAGAGGTTTGACTTTTATAATCTTGATGAAATCCAAACACCTTCATCAAGATCTTTCCCTGTTGCTACTTCCTGCTTGTCGATCGCAAGCGTAGCCAGAGGCTTGACTTTTGTTTCAGTATTCTATACATGTTTCATTGATTTAGTTTGCTTGCTTTTGACTTGATTTGGTTTTGTTTTTTTTGTTATTGATTTCTGATTTTTTTTTCTTTTATTGGTTATGATTTTAATTCTTTTTTGTTTGAATTCATCATGGTCTTCTGATATCCTTTAAAAGGATAGTTATCAAAGAAGACTTAATCGGATTTCTGTCAATTTTTGAAGTTTTAGGTCAGTTTCCCCTTTTCATGCCAAATGCCCTTTGATGCACAAAACTAGTTTCTTAAATTCTCAATTGGACTTGAGTTTCCAATACTTGATGAAAATTTTGCCCTCTATCTGTATTATGCAACGATCAATTCATTGGTGTTCCCCATGAGTGTTCTACCCCTGTACTCATCATTTGTCTATTGGTTTTGATTGCCTATTCTTTTTTGTTTGAATTCATCATGGTCTTCCGATATCCTTTAAAAGGATGGTTATTAAAGAAGACTTAATCGGATTTATGTCAATTTTTGAAGTTTTAGGTCAGTTTCCCCTTTTCATGCCAAACGCCCTTTGATGCACGAGACTGGTTTCTTGAATTCTCAATTGGACTTGATTTTTCAATACTTGATGAAAATTTTGCCCTCAATCTATATTATGCAACGATCTATTCATTGGTGTTCCCCATGAGTGTTCTGCCCCTGTACTCATCATTTGTCTATTGGTTTTGATTACCCTTGATTTTGTCCTTATAAATGTTTGATATCTTGCCCCAGCTCTGATCGATCCAAGATTAAATCATTGCGATCCAAATGGTTTGGATTGATCCAAACTTATTTGGATTGATCCAGCAACTCTCGGGTTGCAGGATCTGAGTGTTTTTTTCACTTGGATCAATCCAAAGTAGTGGAAACACTGTATAATGGTCAAAACTTTAAAAAACAGTTTCTAATCAATAACTAAGATCTTTTGACTGTTTGAAATGGTTCTAATCCAATGGACATGAATCAATTTCATCCAATATATATAGAGATGAAATCAAATGAGCAAGGTAATGGTCATGAATATTCTTTGATAAAATCTTGCTTGTTTTTAGAAAATCTATGAGAGAATCAACCTTCTAAAATTGTTGTGAATCTCTCTCTAAGCCTAGATAGGAAAACCTACTCCCAAAGGGACCATTTTCTACTTCCACTTTGCACTTACTAAGGCAAATCATCAAGTGAAAGAAACTAAGGGTTGTCTAAACCCTTGTGAAGAAATGTGGGCTTGAAAGTCACATTATGCTCAAGAAGGAGCAACCTATCAAGATTGGCTCTCTAGCTTGAAGAGCCAACCAAGAAGCAATTGGGGAGTGACAGTCACATCTAGCTCAAGGAGGAACAACCCCAACTTGTATACAAAGGCAATATCAACTTACAAAGAGGTAAATCATTGCCTTAACTTTTTAGTAAAAGTTATTGAGACCACTCCCGCAGGAGACACCGGGAGAATTAACACTACCACCGGAGACACCGGAAGAGTAGACTATAGACCACACCCATCGGAGAAACCGGGTGTAGCTTACTTAGCAAGTAGACTAGAATTTTATTAATTTTATCCTTGATTGTATTACCTTCAATCTTAATAAAATTACATAGCTCGGTGTTAAACTTTTGAGAGTGGATGTAGGCCGTTGTACCGAACCACTATACATCTTGTGTACACTTATGGTTGCATGTGGTTTGCTTGTTTATTTGATCATTTACATTATCAAGCATCATACATGTTGAATTAACCTCATTTACAAAACAATTGAACATATTCATATCCATGTACACAATTCAATTATAATTGAATATCTAGACAATATAATCAAAATGACAACAAGCTAAATTGGGGTAATACAAAAGGAATTTTTAAATAATCATATTCACCCCCCCTCTAGGATCTATACATAGGAATTTCACCTTTATCCCCTTTCCTTTTTCTCCTTTCTACTAAGGGTCTATATGCTGCTCTTATTGATCTTGAACAAAATAATAAGATCTTGGGTATTAGGATCAATTGTGCTAGCCATACCATTTCTCACCTTCTCTTTACGGACGATTGTTACCTCTCTTCAAAAGTTAGTCCTAAGGAGGTGGAGGGAATTAAGGATTGCCTTCTTAGATTCAGTACAGCTACGGGTCAAACTATGAATCATGAGAAATCTGAGGTTATTTTTAGTCAAAATACCCCTAGACAATTTAAAATAGTGGTTTTAGGAATTCTCAAGATAAAACAAGCTGTTTGTAGTGGGTTTTACTTATGTTTAACTTCATCTATTGGTAGGGACAAGATCTTCCTCTTTTCTTACATTAAAGAAAGAACCAAACTCAAAATCCAAGGGTGGAAGGGAAAGTTGTTATCTCAAGTTGGTAAGGAAATCCTTATTAAGTCTGTGGTTGCGGCCAATCTTTCATATGATGTCCTATTTTTTTATCCCAAAGACGGTTTGCAATGCTATTAAATCTTCTCAGCAGAAGTTCTGGTGGGGAAATGGGAACAATGACAAGAAGATCAATTGGGTCACATGGGACACTATGCAAAAAAGTAAAAAAGATGGGGGGATGGGGTTTCGTGATCTTCATAATTTTAATCTTGTCGTTCTTGCAAAACAAGCTTGGAGAATCATTCATAACCCAAAAAGTTTGTGGACTAAACTCCTGAAATCTCTTTATCATTCTAGGTCCTCTTTTCTAACCACTAAATGCAAAAATAATTCAACGTGGGCCTGGAAGAGCATTATGAAAGGTATAGATTTTCTGTTTAAGGGTCTGTGTTAATGAGTGGGTAATGGAAAATCTATTGACATCTAGAAAGACCCTTGGGTCCCTAATTTAGAGCGGTTTATGTTAGTTTCAAATTCGCAAGAACCTCCATAGGTGCATAAGGTTTCCTAACTTATTGACCCAATGTCTAGAGGGTGGCATCTAGAGAGAATTATACAGTTTATTTCTCCTGAAATGGCTAAGAGTAACCTCAGAATCCCCCTTCCTATTTTAAATTTGGATGACAAAATAATTTGGTTATCTGAGAAAAAGGGCATTTTCTCTGTCAAGTCAGCTTATTTCCTTTCTATGTCAAATGGAGTCCTAGGTTCGGCTGTCCCTTCGAGTCCTCAGGGTGAGAGTTCTCTCCCTTCTTTCCCTTGGAATTTTATTTGGACTCTCAATGCCCCCCTTAAATTTAAACATTTCCTCTGGCATGCATGTAAAAAGGCTCTTCATGTTAAAGAAAATTTAGCAATTAGGAAAATCTTTCTTTCAGATTTATGCCCTTTATGTAATGTAAAGAGGGAAAAGAGACAACCATGCATTGTCTGGTCAAATGTAAATGTGTGGCCCCGATTTGGTTTGCATCCCCCCTTGCTTTGAGAACATTGAGTGAAAATGAAAATGTTTTTTTTCTATATGGATTAACTCTTGGTATGAAATAATCAATTCAACAAAATTGAAGCATTACAACATCCTTAGTATTATTGTCATTTTTGCATGGAATATTTGGAAAGCCAGGAACAAAGTTGTTTTTGACAAGACTCTTTTTAATATGTCTCACGCATCTTCTGTTGCTTTCAGGATGTTAAACGAATCTTTCTGTAGATTTGACGTCGGACGTGCGGAATGCTAGGCTTGCTTGGGTGCCTTTGGCGGTGGCGGATGTGAAAATCAATTTTGATGGCTCCTTCTATTAGAATTATTTTATGGGTAGTTTGGGGGTCATTATTCGTGATTGGAGGGGATTGTTTTTGCATGCGGTTTCGAGCCATTGTTCAGTTGACTCCGCTTTATTAGCAGAATGGTGTGCGGCTCATTTGACATTATCTACGGTCCATGATCTTGGGTTTAGGAGTTTGGTTCTGGAAGGTGATTCTCTTGAAGTCATTTCCCTCCTTAAGAACCCAGATGGAGAGTTTCATTGGCCTATCACTCTCTAGTCCATGACTATACTTTAGCTATTATTAGTTCTTTTACCTCTTTCTACCATTTCTCATGTTAAATGTTGTGCCAACTCTGTGGCTGATCATTTAGCTAAGCATGGGACTGTAACCAAAACCCTTGAGGTTTGGCCTTTTTTCCCTCCTGTTTGGATTGGAGACAATATGTATTTTGATGAGGCTGCTCTCGAGCAAACGTCCTCTTCTTCTATTTAACATATATGTGTGCTTTTTATCAACAAAAAAAAAGTCCTAACTACTTTATTCTAATTTGCATCGCTTGTGATTATGCTTAATCTCCCTTCGTTTGGCACCCACACACCCCTCAATTCCACCACCTCTTTGTATTGCACGCATGCACCATTCAACACCTCCTTTTATTTAATACTATGAATCACACTCCAACATCTCTACAAAATGCAGATCAATTGATCGCCACTGAATCGCAAGAGAGATGGGATGGGGGATTGGTCATGTCGTAGGATAAATATCCTCTGTAACGTATTACAGATTGTATCCTCTCACATAAGGGTGTTGGGCCATACACTTTTTGGTTGGATCCCACACCCTTATGTGAGAGGATACACTTTGTAACACGTTACATAGGATAGGGCTCCATGTATCATGTATCATATAAATAGAGACGGAGCGAGAGAAATTGGAAGTGTTGGACACGTGATTGTGAGACCTGAAATGTGGTCTTTAAAATTGACCACATTTCAGGGTCGTCGCAGGTGATGTGAACCCAACTGACAATATCTATTTTCCACTCACTTAAACTGGTTGTACATGTAACCGCATGGCTAATACCACCACAAGGTGACGCAGTCCCGCAGAGGATCCGATGGAGGCAATAGAAGTTTCGGTTTTTCGTGGTTATGTTTATAACACTCCAAGAATTTTTTTTTTAAGATGTTTTGGATAGGTGTTTGTTTTTATTTTTCATTTCATTTCTACTTTGGTTTTAGATTTTCTTTAATTACCTAATTTTCCATCATATATTTTTTTATACCTTGTTCACTCGTGCTGGTCCACTCGCTAGTAATAAAATAAAATAAAAGAGACGGGAATAAGAAATGGGAACAACGAATAAAGAGATCCTCGAAAATTGAAAAAAAAAAATCTAAAAAATGTAAACATACCAAATGACATTTACTATGGCGACAGACTCTTTTACATACATACATACACGTTCCATATAAAGAAGTAAAGGTGTCGCTACAGTCCCTCTTCCGGGTTTTTTCGAAGAGGAGGGTCGACCGCCGTGGCTATAGAGCTTCTAATTTGGGGTTCTTCCCAATCTGCTGCAACTGAAGTCGGGTTGCCCAAAAAAAATCTCGTGCTTCAAGATGCGACTGCCGCAAAAGTGGTCTTGAATGGTTTACCCTCCTCTGAAAACAGCTCAAGAGCCTTTTCACCTTCAAAATCTTCATTCATGATTTCTCAGGACCAGCGTCTCATATGCAAGGGGGAAATCTGCGGAAAGGGTTTAAATAAAAGATAAATAAGAGAGAGAGAGAGAGAGAGAGAGAGAGAGAGTGTGTAAGTACAATGTAAAAAAATTTTGATAAATAAAAGATAAAAAAAAATAAGCTAAAAAACTTCTACAATGATGGATTGAATGGTTGGCAAAGAAAATGGGACACCTTCATTAGTACTCTACACACTATTCACATTCAAAGGAAATCATTGTCATAAACCTCTAGCATCCATCTCCATTTGACAAAATAATATCGTTTGTAATATTTATCAACAATTAAACAATTCACATGTCACAAATTCCCTTTTCCAGAGTTCGGACTAAAAAAATGAGAATAGAATGTGAATATATAATCAAATCAAATGTGACTAAATGTGGCTATTGATGATTAAAAAACAAACCAGATTTTGAATGGATGAACTTTTTTTTTTTTCCCATTTTTGACAACAATAAACATTGCTATTCAAATCCAATAATCCTTCAATTGTTCATCTTGAGATGCAAATGGACCCATTCGATCATAAAGATAATTGCTAAGCATTATAAGTCAAGTAGAAATACCATGACAAATGACTGGAATCCACAAAAGATGTTGGCTTTCGTCATGAATCTTTGACCCACTTTCAACTCCATTCCCCTATTGTTTTATCCTTATGCCCTCCTCCACGACCATTGCAGGTTCTCCCTTTTGAAGGGAGCTTAGTTGCTTGGTATTGAAAGGCTGTCAGACCTTTAAACACAAAAAACAAATATGGTTGATACATTAGATGAAATTGCATATTCTTATCTCTATCTGAACCAAGCCAAATAACCCATTGACAAACATGGCACAGGCATGTGTATATTTGATTCTCTATCATGTTCTTGCTGTGCCAACCATGAGCCTGTTTGTTAAAAGCTGTATTCAATCATATTTCTCAAAGAATTGGTCATAATAGCTTATTCTATTGTATGAATGTTATAGATGGATATTAATGTGTAAATCGTATTTGAAATAATTCAATATCCGACAGCAATTAATAATGGCAATAGCAAATTTGAAGTACTCACAGATTCTGATATGTAAGAGAAGCAGTCCAATAGAATACGTATCAAATCAATATCTGTAAATAAAGAGAGCAAAAGACAATTTATCAGTTGATGGTTAAACACGTATAAATTCGTTGTCCTTAAAGTGATATTCGTCAGCCTATCTCAGATACGGTAGGCTTGATCGACGATCACCTCCAGGAACACCAACTTCTCTATAGACCCCGTACCGGTTAACAGAGACTCACATGAACAGCTCAAACCAACCTCAAGTGTCAGTGGAGTAACGTATACGAAAAATAAACTGAACCAATAAGAAATCAATAGAGAACGAAAGAAGAGAAGATCACTAGTTCGTATGGAATCTTTTCTCTGTATCTTCCTTCGTCTCCTCATCTTCTATTATAGAAGATGATCATCGCATACACCCATACCTTCCATGAAGAATTGGGTTCTTTTTGAAAAACAATAAATGCACAATTAATTATAATAAATTTAATAACGCGTCAAACAGTATTACCATATATTGAATCAACTAAATAGGAAATCAATTAAAATATAATCAATCAAAATAAAAATATATTTATTTAAGTAAATTTAAAATATAATAATTATTTCGTGTAACCCATACCACACCACACCCCACCCTGGCCCAGCTCGGTTCGGTTTAGTTCAACACGCACGTGTGATGCAAACAAACATTCCCAAACTCCCCTCTCCTCTTTAACCCCATTACCCCTTAGGCTCTTACCTTTACTTATAAGGCCGATGTTGAAGTTCCCCACTTCCCATGTGGGACTAAACTTTCAAGGCAAAAGCCTTTGGGGGTTAGGTTGTACTTTGATTTGGAGGGAAACACTAAAACTTAAAACAAAACTTTTCATTCAAAATTCCCTCCAATCTTTTAAACACTCTCATGAGCTTAAGTAACTCATGTGTGCCTAATTGGTCCACATAACTAAACAGCCCAAAATGCACACATAAATAACACATGATTCATTTTGAATCTTAAATGCAATTCAAATATAACAATCCCCCACAATATTCAAAATAAATTCATAATACCACAATAAATAGGCACTAGAGGTCTGGAGTAAAAGATGTAATGGAATTAGTGTCGAAAGACTATGAATCAATCCTAGGAATAACAATTCATGATCCATCAAGATCTAGTGGATAATAGTCCTATAAACTAAATCCCTTAATTATGAATCAACTGAGATTGTCATCCACATCTCATACTCAATATACCATCGTTATTTTATCAGGTTGGCACAATTTCGGCTGTGCGTTATACCTGGATACTCATGAGTGCTCTAGAAAACTAGCCCAAGTTTTCATAGGAAGCGGCCCCACCCCCACACTCAAGTAAGTGAATCCATCAAGTGTGTACTGCAATTACAAACACCACCCATAAGGGCTATAGATCCATTAAGAGTTCGAAGACTCATCCTTATTACATTGCAATATGCACTGTCTACACCATAGGGATGGGCACAAATGACAATGTCACTCAAGTTGTCTAGTGACTTGTTTTTACCCATATAAACCTACTTCATGGGATCGCCAATCACATAGGTCGGGTTGCCATCACTATCAACTCATAACTTAGGCTTAAGCCCCA
>JAOXJP010187061.1:0-12335 GCA_025762735.1 Platanus orientalis | reverse complement strand
GTGTTAGTCTCGGAGTATCATCTCTCGACGAATGTAGATATAATAACATGACTCACTGCCCGATAGGAATTGTCAACTAGTGGGAATACGCCGAAGTGTTGAATATGGCCCCGCCATATCCTAATCTCAAAATCTGGAGGGTTAAACTCCCACTCCGCCAGTTTTGACCCATTGCTAATACACTTCAACAAGTCATGCTCTTCCAATTGAAACAAATACTATTAGTATAACTAATATTATTAAGTAAAATTTTTAAATCTTAAAAGCATTACCTTATGCTGCCATATAGATGCAGCCACATATGTGGCATAGCTAGCGAGGAGCGTTGGGTTCGTAGGCGCTCTAGGACTATAACATCCTCACGCGTCTATCCAACATCCTCAGACGTCTTGGTAGTAGGTTCTGACACCTCTCTAACATACTCCTCAGTCATAGGCTCTGGTGCCTCTCTAACATACTCCTCGACAACAGGCTCTATATGCAAGCCACTAGTCGATGCCACATAGGAGTCTTTAGCCGAACCGAACCTCTCTATGACCTGACACTGCTGGGCAGATGTAGTGGGTACGAAGTCTATCACATGTCATATTGTATTAGATGTAATGACATATTTTACAAATAAAATAAGTTTTCTAAACATTAAATTAATTTTTTATACAATCAATGCACAAATAGATTAAACTAAAATTAATTAACTATTTTCAAACAACTTTTATTTTACAAAAAATTATATTTTAACATTATTTAATTAATTTATAGTATTTATATTATTTTTAAAGTATGTACTTAATTTTATAGTAAATTTTATAGTATTTACTTAATTTTATAATAAATTTTATAGTACTTACTTAATTTTAAAGTATTTTAATAAAAAAGATTAAAATAAAATTAATTAAGTATTTTCAAAAATATTCTTTTAGTAAAAATTAAAGTATTTATATTTTAAGTATTTTAAGTAAAAATTATAGCATTTATATTTTTAAAGTATTCTTTTAGTAAAAAATATAGTATTTTTAGTAAAAATTATACTAAAATATTCTTTTAGTAAATATTATAGTATTTTATATTTTAAGTAATAAAATTAATCTAAGTCATCTTTCAAAAATATTTTAAGTATTTTATATAAAATTTTTATTTATAGTATTTTATACAATATATTTTTCATTTTTAAATTATTATTATTATTATTTTTTTTTTAATGTTCGGCAGGTTGAATATGTGTGGGATTGGGGCTGCTGAACACGACGTTGCATGAACAAAAAAAAAAAACCATTTTTCTTCAAAAAAAAAAAAGCAGATTTCATAAAAAAAAATCCAAACACATCCTTACCTCATGTTGCTGTTGAGGTTGCTGCCACGCTACTTTGTCATCGTCCATGGGCCATCGTCGTCGTCTACAGTTCAAAAACATAGGAAAAGAGGGGAGAGTTTACGTAGGGAGAGAGGACGAGAACAATCCGTTTTCAAACTTGAATGAAGGGAGTGAGGGAGAAGAAGAATGAGGTGAGGGGAGGATGTGAGGTGTGGAGTTTCCGTTCTTACGGTTGGGTTGGGGAAGAAGAAGACTGTGGTGTGGTGGATTTAGTAAAAAATGAGGTGGGGGGGGAGTTTGTGGTGGAGAATGCGGTGTGGGGGTGGCTTTGGCTAAGGGTATTATGGGAACTGCAGGAGGGGGAGTTAGAAAAAACGAAGGTGGACTTAGAAGAGAAGGTAAGTGAAGTGGGCTTAGAAGAAACTGTGGTGGCAATAGAGAGTCCCAAACTACAAATCAAAATGGGCTGCACATAGAGCTAGGCCAACCCGAACCCATCTCGGCCCGGCTCACCTCAAGAAGTGGCCCAACAAGGCCCAGGGCCCTAATTTAAGCCTGGGCTTAAGCTTGGCCCATGATTGGGCTAAACTTGGCCCGGCCCAGATGTCAAAAACTGCTTTAGACCAGCAGAACACCTTTCTCATGTGAAGATAATCAGGGCCCTCCATTTGATGGGTCCCAGCCTAGAGATCGTCTTGTTCAAAAATAAAAAATCTGCTTGATCATGTTGATTTTGACCTGATCGAGGACTATTCAATGGTCGGTCTATGTCCTCTAAACCTTTCCACATGTCTATGGGATACCCGGATCATGAAGAAGCTCTGGAAAATATTATTAAGACGGCAAATAATTTGGACGGTCCAGATGGGTTCATGCATACGATAACACTTGAAAAATGGATAGAACTATCTGAGCAGCTAGTTCTTGCCTCACTAAAACCTCTAAAACCTCTGCAATGGCGGTATCCCCTCTTTATGTTCTTCCGTCTCCATTCCTCTCTTCTCCTCGACGCATTCGCTTCGTCTCCTTTAAATATCCTGCCAGTTCTTCTGTTAATGGCGCCTCTTTGAGAAGACCGGTCTCTATTGTTTCTGCGAAAGCCGTTCTCCTCCATACCAGGGAAGTGCTCGAGACAGTCAACATCGCAGAGGATGTAACCCAGGTTTTATATTCGTATCCATTTGAAGGAAGTCTTGGTATTTTTTTTTTATAATGTTTTGGTTCGAAGTATCATTGATTTGGATGGGACTCACTCTACGTTCTGCTTTTCTTTCATATTTGTTTGAAGTTCTTATGCTTTCTGCCTCTTTTTTCTCGTCTTTTATCTATTTCCTACGGTTCTTCTGATTATTTTTTAAAATTTTTTGTAGTACCGGTTTTTCAAACGGGTATTTGAAAAATTATCTGTTTAAGGATAGAATTAATCAACTTTGAAGCCCAAGTGATAAATTTCCTTTCCCCTTTGTTGTTTTTGTTGATATCCTTTTTTTTTTCCCTTGCCCATTTCGTGTGCTTTTCTTGACGAAATGTTCAGTTTAGTATTTGCAATGGTGGCCTTGGTGGGTTATCTGATAGATTTCTAAATGTTTTCATTCCAAAGTAGATCAGGATGGGATTGTTCAATGCAGGAATAGAAACGACCATTGATTGTTGGTGCTGGAAGTGACATTATAGTAAGTGTTACTGCCGAAATTCTACCGCCAGGGTGGACAAACCATATTCCAGCCAACAGTAACCAAGCCAAGATTTTGTCATAAATGTAGGAATTGCGGGGATAGTGTTAGTAGGCTATTTGGGGGGGTATTTTGGACCTGTTTCTGGTGATAGATATGATGAGGAAGCTTCATAGTTTGTCTTTGATTCGTTTGGTGAGTGAGAATGGTTCTGATGAACATGGGAGGTTTGTGGAAACAATTTGTCTCATCATTAGTTTTTCTTTGGTTCTGTTCATGAAAAGCAACAATGTTGAGTTAGTATCAGGAATGAATTTGGATTTGCTGTGACAACTATGTATTGTTCCAAGATTTTGGGTGGGTTGGATAGTCTAGAGTTCACTTAGGAACTGTGTTTGGGCAACAACTGTTTCTGTGGACTTGTCCGTGGTAGACGTATGCCTAGGGAAATTTTCATTCCCTGTGAAATTTTTTTCCTTTGTTATCTACAAAATTTTGGTTTATTAGCTGGCATTCTTTGGAAACTTAGAGGTGTTTGCAAGACCTGGAGAAATCAGGCTGTTCCATAATTTCTAAATGTCTTTTTCTTTATCTCTATAGTGGGTTAGTAGGAGGGTGAGTTTGTAGCCCAGGCAGTCAGGGTTATCTCAAATAGAGAAGAATCAGATAAATAATTGTGCACCATTTGTAGAGTGAAAGAAGTAAAGCCATAAATAGTTGAGATAGGGTCTGGTGGTTGGCCTTAAATCAGTGTATTGAAGCAATTTGGGAGTAAGGAAGTGGGAAATGAGATGGTTGATTGAGGTGGATTACTTACTTATCTTGCGAATTAGATGTGGGAGCAATCCACCTCCTTGGACTGATCCAGATCCTACAACTCTTCTGCAGAACTCGAGGAACCCTAACTCCAAGCTTTGGTTCCCAAAAATTCTATAATTCTTTGATTTGGAAATAGAGATCACACAAACATATAATTGATAGGGCATAGCCATCTAGCAAATTCCTACTTATAGGAAGACTCAAACTAGAGTAATTCAACTGAAACTCAAATTCCTAGTATTCCGGGAATTCCATACAAAGTCTATTTTTTTTCGGACTGCATATTTGGATAAAATCCTTACCCTTGATCATCTCAAGAGTAGAGGTTAGAATTTGGCTAACATGTGTATTTTGTATATGAAAGAGGAGGAGTCAGTAAGTTACCTTTTTGTGCATTGCTCTTTGGTTTATAGGATATGGGGTTTCTTCTTTTCTCTTCTTAAAATCTCTTGGTCCTTCCCTAATCGCTTTCAGGATTTGATCTCAGGTTGGAGGGTTCAAGCATTAGACGGCTTTCCCTCGGTCATTTGACATGTTTTACATAGTGTCATTTGTTGGGGCTTATGGTTGGAAAGGAATACTAGGATTTTTGAAGGGAGAATTGGAAATAGGTCTTGGTTATGGATGAGTAACATCAATAACTCTTCCAGCAGATGCCTCATTTGCATGGAAACCGTATCAAGTCAAAGGTTGCCCGAGTTTGGGGCTTGATCTTGAGGGCCATCTGATAAACTTCATACTTGCTATTGAAGCAAAGAGTAGTAAACTTTCTTCTAAAATCTGCATGCAGCTTTAGATCAGGACATGGTCTGCCATTCTTCTTCATCAACTTGGCATTGAACTGTGTGGTTATTGTATTTCTTAGTAGACTCGTTGAAGGACACAGTTCCCTACTTTAACTAGATTAACTGCTCGAAGACAGAATCCTCATAGTTAAGAGGAAGATACTTTTCTTGCAATTTCAACTTTAACTCCTCCCAGTGAGAAATTGGAGGTTGACCAAGTTTATTCTTGTAATCTTCAATACTACGGCACCACATGCATGCTGGCCCTTTAAGCTTCAATTTAGTGAATTGCTCCTTATATTTCTCTATCATGCTACACCTGTCAAAGCAATCCTCCTTAACAGTTAACCAATAAAGGAAGGAATTTGGAACTAACTTTTTGGTAAAAATCTATCACAACAAGTTGTACCTTCCTTATGTACCTAGCTTGCTCAATTATCCTTTGATGAATTTCTTAGATGGATAATCTGGGACTAGCTAGCCATATAGGGACTCTTGCTTGTCCATGATGGAGTCTCTGACTCTCTGCTTCTCTGGATGGGTTGCTTGTGAAAACCTACCATACGTCTATCTCCTTGTATATTCCAAATTTCATCTTGGGTTACTACTTCTTGATTTTCAGTCATAGCTTAAGTTTCAATTTCCTGGAAATTTCCAACCCCCAGACTCAAATATGGATGTCTTTTTGTATAATTCTATTACTTTTCTAGAAAGTTGTTGAAGCAAATCATCTCAATTGATGAGTCAACAGTGATAAATTCCACCACTTCTAAGTAGCCACGGTAAAAACAAACTCCATCCTGTACAAACCTTAGGCTTTGATACCAAACTGATATAACCAATTAGTCCAGGGTTATCTCAATTCTCAAGTGGAAAAGAATAAAAGAGAATTTTGCACCATTTGTAGAGTGAAGTAAAGCCTGAAGTGGTTGAGAATTGAGATAGAGTCTGAGGTGTGGCCACAGACAGTGTATAGAGGCAATATGGGAGAAATGGAGTGGGGAATAGGGAGGTTGGTTGAGGTTGTACAACTTGTCATGTGAAGTAGATGTGGGAGGAATCTACCTCCTTGGATTTGTATAGATCCAAATTTAACCTATAGAACTAGAGAAATTGTCACATATATAGTACTTCATATCAAATTTTATCTCTCAAAACCTTTGCAATTCATTGATTTGGAAATAGAGGAGACACATAGCTATGGGGGAGGGGATAGCTCACTTGGTTGGTGTATTCAGCCCTCTCAAATAGAGAAGAAAATAGAAGAAGAAGAAGAAGAGCAATAAAGAATTAGGGCCAATCATATGAGTATCTTTCTCTCATACTGTGGTGTAGATTTATGTATATATTTCATCTCTACTACACAAAATACAATGCTATACTAGCCCAAATATAGTATGATAGAAATGCCCCCCAATATACACAAGTATATATATTTCATCACTTCCCCTTAAGCGGGGAAATAAATATCCATCATTCCCAGCTTGCTCACCTAATACATGAACTATGCTCCACTAAGACCCTTAGTAAACATATATACAAGTTGGTTATTGGATTGAATAAATGGGGTACATATACTTCCTTTCTTGAGATGATCTTTGATGAAATGATGGTCCACCTCCACATGTTTAGTTCTGTCATGCTGCACATGATCATGTGCAATGCTTATGGTTGCTTTATTGTCACAATAGAGACTTATAGGTCATTTTACTGGAAATCCAACCTTAGAGAGCAACATTTTTAGTCACAATGCCTCTACCAAATGAGCAATTACCTGATGTAGATCCATGATCTTTTAGTGAGCCAGTCCAATCAACATCAGTCTACACTTCTACTTGATGATGTCCATGTGCCTTTTATAAGATACCATTTCCTGGATAACCCTTCAAATATTTGAGGATCCTGTATGCTACCTTCATATGATCTTAAGTTAGAATATGCATGAATTGACTAATTACGTTTACTGCATATGTGATGTCTGGACGAGTAAGAGACAGATAGATGAGATGCCCTACCAACCCCTGAAATCTTCTAGCATCAATGAGCCTCTCATTGTCATTCTCCTTCAATCTATGATTTACCACTATGGGTGTAGTACACGGTTTATAACCTTCCATGCCCAACTCTTTTAGTAGGTCTGACACATACTTTCTTTGGGAAAGGAAAATGACTTGTTTTGATTTGGCAACTTCAATCCTAAGAAAGTATTTTAGAGAGCCTAGATTCTTGATCTCAAACTCTTTTGCCAAACTCCTTTTTAGACGTGCCACCTCAACTTCGGCATTCCCTGTAACTACAATGTCATCCATATACACTATTAGAACTGTCATCTTTAGACCTTATCTTTTGATAAACAAGGTATGATCTGCTGCGTGGGCTTACTTATACCCAAAATTTATCATGGTTGATCCAAACATTTCAAACCATGCAGGTGGGGACTACTTCAAACCATATAGGGTTTTCTTCAGTTTATAGACTTTTTCCCTTAGCATTTGGCATACGGAAACTTAGTGGAGTAGCCATATATACCTCTTCCTTGAAGTCACTAAGTAAGAAAACATTTTTCACGTTGAACTGTAAGAGAGATCATTTTTGATTTGTTGCTAATGATATGACCACTCTGATGTCTCTTAATAGTTTATGCCAAAAGTTTGAGTATACCCTTTGGCGACCAACCGTGCCTTATACCTTTCCACTGATCCATCATATTTATACTTAACTTTGAACGCCCATTTGCAGCCAACCAACTTCTTTCCACTAAGAAGATCAACTAATTCCTATTTATTGTTATTTTTCAGTGCTTTCATTTCTTCAACCATTGCATCCTTCCATTTTGACTGTGATAATGCCTCAGATACACTATAACATAAATAGAGGACAAGATAACAAAAAGCCTACGAAAGGAAGATGACAATGCATGATATGAAACAAAATTTGACATTAGAGTGTTGATTACAAGTCCTCACACACCTCGGATGGCAATTGGTTGATCAAGATCATCTAAAGGTTGAGAAGAGAGGGAGAACTATTACCTGTTTTAGGAGTTGAATTAGAAGTTGACTCCTAGAGTGGGTCATGAGAATTCAAGTCATGTACCCCTTGTTTCTTTCTTCTTTAATATACTTGTAGCTCATTCTCCCCCTTGCTATCAGCACTACTTCTGCTATTAAAGTGATAAGAGTTAATAGGAACAAGAAGTGGAATAGAATTAGACAACTCTTCAATTCCAAATTGCTCCCCCTGAAGAGATATGTCACTAGATGAGAGGAAAGAAATAGACTAAAAAAGGTTCACATCCCAAGACACAAGTTTGCGATGGGTAGGTGGATGATAGCACTTGTAACCTTTCTAATTCACCCAGTAGCCTAGGAAGACACATTTAAGTGTCTTTGGGTCTAATTTGGTAGATTGGATTTATGCACTTGTATGTAGCAAATACACTCAAATGTTTTAGGAGGAAGAGGAAACAAGGGTGAGTCAGGTAACAAGACTTTAAGAGGAGATTAATAAGAGAGGACACATGAGAACATCCTATTTATGAGAAATGCAATAGTTTGAATGGCCTCTGGCCAAAAAGTCTTAAGCTCCTTCATTGCAAACATGATTGCACGAACAATCTCAAGTAGATGTCGCTTTTTTTTTTTTTTCTTTTTAGCTAGCCCATTTTGTTTAAGAGTGCTTGGACAGGTGGTCTGGTGAATAATTTCAGATTTGTCAAGAAATAAGGATAGGTCACGAGAAAGGTATTCACCACCATTACCAGATCTCAAAACTTGAAGTTTTGTGTTAAACTAGGTGACAACCATACTATAAAAGGATTTGAATGTTGCACATGCATCACTTTTACTTTTCAACAAATAGACTCACGTGACCTGAGGGCAATCATTCATAAATGTTACAAAATATCTAAAACCAGACAAGGAATTAATGGGGGAAAGGTCTCCACACATCAGAATGCACAAGTGACAAAGGAATTGAATTTTTATCATTATTGCTAACTAGATAAACAAACCTACATTACTTTGCCAACTGACAAGATTCACAAAAAAACATCAGACTTGGAGACAAAAAACTGAGGAAACATCTTTCTTAACACATAAAAAGATAAATGACCTAGGAGGTAATGCTAAGTGAACAACTCATTGGATCTAGAAGGAGAGATATCTCTCTTTATTGCCAAAGCAACTGGTGGAAAATTGGAATTTAAGAGATATAAGCCATCTTTCTCATGCTCCTAACCAATCGTTTTCTTCATTACCATGTCCTGAAACACACAATGAGATGGGAAAAAGGTAATACAAGAGTTAAGATTTTTAGTAAGATGATTGATGGATAACAAATTAACGGTAAAGTTAGAAACATGTAAAATAGATGACAAATGTTGATCAGGGGTGGCAGGGATACCCCTCTGCCTGGCTGCAAAAGAAAGATAACCATTAGCAATTTAGATTTTGTCCTTGCATGAACAAACATGATAGGATGTGAAGAGAGAGGACATACCAGTCATATGGTGGGAGGCCCTTGAATTTGTAATTTAGAAGTAATGTTGATTGGAAACAGATGCAAACAAGGTAGACACAGATGTACCTGGGTATGCAAAGGATGATGTGGGGGCAATGGAATGATGCTTAAGCCAAGAAACAAAGCGCTTAAAGACCTCAATCTCATCCTTAGATAGATCTCCATCTAAAGAGCTAGAGGGCACAAAAGTTGCAACTACAAATGCCATCTCTGTGGTTGGAGAAGTTGCAGAGTGGGCATTAAATCTACTACTACCAAATTGGCCACCTTCTTTATCACTATCCAACCCACCTCGTTGGGAAGAACGTGGAGGTAGGTCTTGGAAGCATCCATGAAGGTCCCAACACTATTCCTTGGTTTGCCTGGATCGACCACAATGTTTTACATTTGAGTCGATCTTTGTCATCAAAAGTAAAATTGAATCTTCTACCATGATCACACCCTGTAATGCCACTTCAACCCCCTCTAATAGAGGCGGAAACAAGTGCTAGTTTCTCTAATGAAGAAGATAATTCATCACTCCTCGTCATCTTTCTTCCCTATGAACATATGAATGTACCTCATTCAAGGATGACAAAGGGTCTTTCCCAAGAATTTGAACCTTCACTTATTCATACTCAGGGTTCAGTTCTGCTAGGAATTCAAATATATGTATTTCTTCAATGTGCTTCATATACTCTTTAGTATCCTTCACATAGGAAGGGCGGTAAGATGTGTAATGCTCCAACTCGCCCCACATCTTCCTTAAAGAGGAGTAGCACATTGCGAGAGGCTGCTCACCTTGTTTGAATTGAACAATTTTTTGCCTCATTTTATACACCTTGGCTATATTGCTAATCTTAGGATATGCCTGGGCCAAGGTATTGTGCAGTCTACAGGAAGAAGAAATGTTCACTAATTTCTGGTTTGATGGAACTCAATAGCCAGCCCATGGCAGTTGCATTCTCTGTCTTCCACTTCCTATAACGATGATCACTTCACGGAGGTGTTTCCAACTCATCAGTCAAGTAATCTTCTTTTCCTTTACCTTGTATATAAATTAGAACAGACTTGGACCAGGTAAAATAGTTGCTGCTATCAAAGTTTACAGTTGTGATTGGGGCTGAGATGAATCTCCAATAATTTAAATACTGCCCACATCTATCTTGCTTGTCTCCCCCATAGTTTGGCCTGAATTCTTGCTTTCTTCTGACATACTGTAGAAGTAACTAAGCTAAGACAAACTGAAATAGGCACTACAGATCGTCACACAGGTCTTTGAAGAACACATCTTTCATGGTTCAACAGACACTTAGCACCACACAACACGATCAGGCTTTATGCCACATACACCAGCCTCTATTTACTTCTATCACACTCCACAGTACTGCACGATCATCATTACGTACTCAAGCCCCATGACCAAGATCTCAGAACACTTAAGATTCACGAAAGAAGCAAGAGGAAACAGGAAAAACGTGGGGGGCAGTAACAGTACCCCACAAGAACTGTTACTGCACCTTCAAAACTTGTCTGATCAACACCAAACTTGTGTCATTCGATTTCTGTGATTGTAAGGGACCAAACAACACAATAAATCAACCCAACTCTCCCCTGACAAAGCACAATCTTTGAAATTCCAAAAACTGGAATTTTGTGATTTTCTCACTAGAAAATCTTCAAAAAAACCATTAGAACCTCAAACAGCACCTGGGATGATCTCTGAAATCAGTCTAAATTCATGATTTTTTTTATTCTATTAAAAATATGACATGCTCTGTGCAGGCTGTACAGCTTCTGATGTCAGCCTTAGGCTCGCTGACATCCGCAACGATGGAAGCTCAGTAAATCCATGTTCAGTCCTGCTCTGATACCAACTTGGTTGGTGTATTCAGCCTCAAACAGAGAAGAAAATAGAAGAAGAAGAGTGAAAAAGAATTAGGGCCAATTGTATGAGTATCTCTCTCTCATAGGATGGTGTAGATTTATGTATATATCTCATCACTACTCACAGAATACAATGGTATAACAGCCCAAATACAGTATGACTGAAATGCCCCCAACATACCCAAGTGCATATATTCGATCAAGCCCTCCAGCCCTTTCCTACTTATAGTAGGACTGAAACTAAAGTAATTTAAATCAAATTCAAACTCAAAACTCCTAATATAGCAAACTAAGACTTATATTAACTTCTAAATATAGTAAATCATATAAAAAAATAGCCAAAAATAACTTAAAATTATAGCATAAATCTAAAGTTGTTCAAAATTTTAGAACTGCCAATGGGTTGGGAGAAATTGAATCACTCAAATGAAGATTCATATTTATGTGGTGCCCCATCCACTCCCTACAGATTAGGCTTTCTCACCATGCAGCTGTGGCAGTGGGACTTAATGGTGGTCCCGTGGGGTCCACACTGAAATCTCTTATTTTTGGCTTGGGTTTCTCCTGCTTGGATAAAGCTCTAAACTCCTTGGATACTGATTTCCTTAAGTGAGATGGGTGGGTGCAAAAATAGGGTTGCACTTTAGATTTCGCTGTAAGCATTGGCACTATAAGAAGCTTCAAGGCAAGTTTTGGAGTCTCCTTCCTTAAGACACTATTCTTCCTATTCAGTGGCAGTTGAATTTGTAAATGGTTTTAGGATAAAGTGAACTCCAACCTCTGCATATTGTCTGGAAAGAAACACAAATCTCTTAACTCAATTGCCCTAGGATTTTTCTTTAATAACTTTTTTTGATGGTATCACAGAAAACTGTGGATTTGGAAAAACTAAGAACCATCTACACGAGTAGTACTCTTACCACTTCCAAGAGAAATTATTTTTAAATTAAAAGTATGTTTTCTATTTTATCTTTCTAATAATTTTCATCCACAGCTAACTACAGGGTAGTAAAAAATAATGAAAAAATGTCTTTGAAGTTATGCCAACCAAGTAAACTGACCCATGCCAACCAATTCTTCAATAGAGTTAAAAGGCTTGGTTTATTCTAATATTCTGAGTTGCCAGACATTTCCCACTACTTATCCTAGAATCTATGCACTCTCTTTATATTATTTTGAAGTTATTCACTATTTTTCTATTGCTCATTCTTTAATAAAACCATTGCACATTATTGATCAGTTAAGAAAAAACCAATACTAAGTTCCCTAATTCAATAAAATCTAAATAGTTCCATCTAATTCACTCATTGCCAAGGGGAGAGTCAAAGAGAGGAGCCAAAACCAACATAAATTCATACC
>JAOXJP010187050.1:0-12335 GCA_025762735.1 Platanus orientalis | reverse complement strand
GATCGGATCGGGATCGCCCGGGTCCGATCCCGATCCCGAGTTTTTGATCTATGTTTCGAACAGGTTTGATTCTTCTCTTCCTTCTATATAATTCCCTCTAAACTTCTTTAAAATTGTTGTTAAATTCCTGCTCCAGGGATAAACATATACACCTTGATTTTGGGGTTCTCTAAAACAAAAAATTATGGGCTTCTATCTCTCTGAAATCACCCCCCCCCCCATCATCAACTTTCTTTCAAAAACTTTTAAGGGTTTTGTGCCCCTAAGGGTCCCCTACAAAAAACCTCAAACCCCAACCAAAACCCCTTTGTTTTCCCTCTTTAATTAGAGAATTTCCAGATCTGATTTAGGGTTTCTGTAATTAAAGTGATCAAGGACTGATATTTATATGATTTGACCCATCTAATCACATCCAAGTTTGATGAAATTTTGACCTCAAGTCATACTTCAGAATCTACCACTAAAATTTCAGAAATTTCTAACCTATGACCAGGGACAATTTGGTCATTTCACTATTTCTGATGTGAAATTACAGAAATACCCCTAGATGAAATTTCAGTCCTAGATTAGCTTTTTATTCCTCTGTTCAACCCAATATAACAGGAACTCGCCCCATACCCCTGCTTTACCCATATTTCAATCCCACCACTTTTTTTGGGGGGGATAAGTTTTCAACCCCACCACTATTTCTTGTGGTTTAGTCTTGGATTCATTAAATCCATAGCCTATCCTACATCGATCCTTCTATTATAAGGCAATCCATATTCAAAGCTTTGGCTGAATGTAAGATCATCAACAGAGCTTGGCATTCAATTTAACCTAGTTAACACAGAAGAAGATTCTCCTGATAAATAACTTAAAAGTGATTTTTTAAGTGTTTATTTTGCCTAGTTAACACATAAAACAACTAATCAAAATAATCAAATTAAATCTGGAAATGCAAACATTATACTCACTTTCTTGGATGGTTGCGTTCCACCCAATGCACTATACCACCATCTACTACATTTAATGCACAGTCAACAAGATGCAAAGCACAATACATCTTGAATTCAGAGATCAACCGTTTCTCCTGTTTTTTGTACCCTTCAATAGTATCAGCCAGCATCACAGCAGTTACCTCCCATGGCAGCCTGACAGAAAGCGTCATTAACTATTAGATGTACTTGTCACTCCCATTGTATGCTTCTACAGAAATTCAACTTATCAGAAGACAGGCAAAAAATGATCATAGACTCCTCTATTGCATTTAGCACTGCCAGTCCCAAACCCGGACAAAGGAAGAGGGTTGTGCCAGGATGGCCACCAGTATAAAACCTCTAGCCAAATCATTTAAACATGAATTCTGAAGATCCATTGTTTCAGCCTTATGCTAACAAGTCGGAAGACATGCCCCTAGATAGAGAAAACTGGCAGACCAGAATTCCTATAGCCAACCCTATTAGTTGGGGTAAGACTTTGTTGAGTTGAGGTGATAGAGTTTAGATGAAAGAAAACATACCCTAAACATCTGGCTCCAAGCCCTAAACCAATGGCTGTTGTTCCAGTACCAGCATCTACAACAAATTTTATGGGCTTTTTTTTCCCAAATAAGTGAGTTTCGGAGAGGTACTCCACAAGGCGAATGACACCTGCAAGAAAAACTATTTGTAAGTGAAGTAACAGTAGAAATGAAATTTTTACTTCATAAGGAAAATTCCACTCCAAAAACCAAAGAATACAAGGTTGGGCATGAATGAGAACTTGGATGATGACACAGGAATAACAGAAATAAAAATAGGTTCCTTTCATGCAATTTTAATCTAAGATTACCCAAGTGTTATGAAGCAAAGTACAAACATCAATGGGATTTCTGTTTACATGAGGCACGTAAAGGGGGTTGGGACCCACCAATCAATGTGTGTCACGCATAACATTTCACAGTAAATAAAACTGTCAGATGACCTTTCCCCATATATTTTCCAACTGGAAAAAAGAATGTCATGGGTAAGGGAAAGAAAAGAAAAGACATTTATGATCATCTGATCATGTTGATTACTCACATAGGATATCTCCTATGTGAGGCTCATAAAGATGTGTCCCACCCCTCGCTCTGCACCACATGCAGGCATCTATATTCAGCCTACAAGACTATGGTCTAAAACTCAGGATCGGTCCCAGTCCAGACTCATAAAGATGTGTCCAATGTTGATTGGTAAGGCTTAATTGGTCAGATGGGGCAAACCCAACGGGATTGGATGAGTTTTGAAGCCATGTACGAGACAGCTCATGATTCCTCATTTAAAAAACTTAGCACTCAGAGCAGGGATTGGAGTAATGTACAAACATGCATGATGTCATGCAAGCTACATGCACAAGTGTTATACCCTCATAGAAATCTACAAATAGCAGCTATGTACATACAAACAAACACACATATACCTGATCTTTAATACACCAAGAAATCATCCTACCTAATAATCCTATGGCATCCCCTGCACCTTCATTAACAATAATAACTTTTCTTCGATGCTTTCCAGCTTCAGATAATGCGATTGTGCTTCTACAGGCATCCACTTTCACACAGTTTACTTCCTCAGAGTTACAGGAATCCAAAGATGTATTGAAAATATCACTTAACCGTATCACAGAACCACTCCGGCCAGCCACTAAATCAGCATGCCTTTCAAGCATTTCTTCCCTCTTTGCATATAGAGATCTTGGAACATACGTGATGTCCCCATACATTGTAGATATCAGGTTGTAGCCTGTTAGAACTTCAGGTTGTTCTCCTCGTAGAAGTAAATGTGACCTTAGCCCTCTTTCTGCACAAGAAACAGCTACACAATATGCAAATTCAATTTTCAGTAGCAAGTTTATGCCTCATTGTATTCATGCACTGAGGAATTTAAAGGTTGCTCAACTGAAAACAGTATTAAGTTCCCAAAGTAACTACAACAAAAAAACCCCTACCAACAGCTGCTGCATGTGCACTTTGACAACCTCCACACGTAACCTAAGAAATGTCCCAACAGTATGTTATTGAACATGGACATTCCAAAATGCAATGAACATTATTTGGTGATGTTACATGTCTCATTCCTTGCAAAAAGATGAAATTGGTACATGTAGAACACATGTAAGGGGTGAAAATCTCATTTAATGGTACACTAAGGAGATCTATGCCAAAAGCAACATGATATGATGACCATAACCATCTATTTAATAGACCTAATACTGACCATTGGCAATATTGGTTCTGACCCTCCAAACTCGAAAATAATGCACTGAAGCAAATAGCTAAGATCATCCAACTAAGCTATTTTTTTTTTGGGTTGGGGATCTCATTTGTGAGACCCATCAAATGATAGTTGCACTTCCCTCAATGTGCCACACATATACCTTTCCACCAAGAGAGAGAGAAAGAGAGAGATTGACCAGATGAATGTTCACAAACAATGAAAAAAAAAAGAACTGCACAAGCAATTTGAAACTAATAGGGAAGAGAATCTATAATAAAAAGCATAGACAAGGGCAATTTAAATATCAAGGGAATGCATCTCACCACATCAGTAACAGAATGATCTTCCAAAACGGGAAGCAAGGCATCCAATTTTCTCGCTTTATTACCATTTACCAAAGGGTGAAACAAATCGTCCCTCACAACATAAAAGGATAGGTCTTGTTTGCTCTTCTCCATCATGTCATTACCTAAAGATGGTTGTGTGTCATTTGAGAAGGTAAGCCTAACAGATGCTCCTCCTCCATGCTGGACTTGCATCTCAGAGAAAGTTATTTGGTGGATTTTAGTATCTGGACTACGCAGTGCCCATCTTCTATCAAGAAATTTCGAGATAAAAGTTTTACCACACTGCTTCAGTTTGGAGACGCCCTGGCGGTGACGAGAACATTTTCCAACCGTAAGTTGCAGTCTTGTCTTAAAAACTGAAAAAAGACGCTATAAATAGAGAGGACTCGTAGAAAGATGTCATGGGTATTAACTTAAAGAAGCATATTAGGACACAGCAAAACTTTAAGACATAAGCTAGAAGCATAATAAAAAGAGAGCAATATGTTAGGACTTAGGACATCAAATTAAAGAGTGATTGTCAGCACCCAATCTCACAGTCCATACAACAATCCCAGTCCAATGTTTAGATTTAGAAATCATCATCCAAAAATCCTACCAGATTGATCACCAACCTAAGAAACTCCAAATCCATGGTCATGATTAGAACAATCAAACCGCAACACTCTAGACTTCATCAACATGATAACCCACCATAATAAGTTTCCAACAAGTAGATAAGGGATGCAACATGTGGGAAATCAAAGAAAACTTGCACCCAACAGTAAAGCACAGAGAACATTTTGGCAAATCTCTATACATGAAATCAACTGTAAGGTACAGAATACGCTTCAGAAATATTTAACTTCATATTGGACCGTTATTTATAGAAACAAATTTCATCCATGAGTGGCATGGATGGCATAGATCATGCCGTTAGGGCCACTTTACATGTCTGCTGGTTCCTGTTAGAAGGAGATCTAACCCTGTAGCCAACCATAGGCACCTACAACAACAACAAACAGCCTTATCCCAACTATTTGAGTCGGCTTCACAAATCCTGTTCTGCCATTCCGCTTTGTTTAGGGCCATATCTGTCATCAAATTACAAGCTGCCAACCTTGAGAATGGACTTTCAAATTCCACAACTGAACCCAATCCGAACCTCCTAGGGATACCAATCAGAATTCAGCTCAAACTTCGCCACCACAACAGCCCGCCAAAGATTATCCCCTTCTTCCCCAAAGCACCAAAGCCACTTACCTAGCAAGCTACACCAATTCTTCCATCAGTTAAGTTGAAGAATGTTTATTCCGCCCAGTGAATAAACCGGTGAAGAATGAAAGGTAAGCAAACAGGAAGGCGCTATCTCTCGATTGGAACAAAAAAATTTGAGTTGTAGGTAGGGGATGTTGAGTTCGTGGTCATTGAAAGGGGCCATGGCAGGGTTGCAAACGCTTGTATCCCACTTGGTGTGGCGGAAAAATTCCTGAGTTTCATCGACAAGGCAGTAGCACAGAACTCAGATAGCCTAAAGGAAACCTTATGGGGTCATGGGAGAACCATATTTTTGGCCACATGTTCAAATGAGAAAGGGCAATATTTACGCGTGACTGAATGGAGGGCCAAGGAAGCAAATATGGTGGTGTTCTTCCCTGCGGGTGAAAAGCTCTATGGATGGATTTGTCTCGGTGACCTACTTAGACAAATGGGATGGTCGGCCTCCCCTGATAAGGTTCAAGTTTTGGAAACTCTATGCATTGTAGAAAACCCATCACAACCGACATGGGTTAGAGACAACAGGGGCGGATCTGAGAGTAGATCCGCAGTGGTGGATGTGTGGGGTGTGGTAGTGCCTTGGGAGGTAGTTGCAATCACCATTACTAATGCATTCAGGATAGGGCAGAGGAACTATTTTGAGGTGAAAACCGTTGGGATATCCGATGAATAGAGCCCTTTTGTGACAAAATCTGGCGATGAATATAAATCAATCCTCTAATCCGGCTTAGTTTACGTGGGTAAAGGAGTTTTGTGCTTCCAACCATGGTCTCCCCTGATCACCAAGTTAGTGCCTACGACAATGGATAGTAACAGATGGGTAAGGGTGTGGGGTTTACCACTAACAGCGTGGAGCCACGATTTTTTCCAGCTAATTGGGGACTACTGCGGATGTTTGGTGGCGGTGGATCCGGATACTAAATCCAGGAGCATCCTCTCATTTGTGAGGATCAAAGTGGAAGCAGACTCACTAAATTGTATCCCTCGTCATATGGTTCCAACGATTAAAGATGAGGATTTTGATCTTCTATTGGAAGTTGAAATGGGTTACGGGATTGATGGAGTTCTACCGGCCGCCAAAACAGAAGCAAAACTAGGTTAAGTGGCTGAGGTTAGTGGTGATAAAGGAGGACCGTGGAATCCTAATAACTTACCCCAACCGTTAGATGCAAGAGGTATTAGGGGTACCCTCTCGGTGGACGGCGTTACAAAAGAGGAGCGCACGAAGGCAAACGCGTATTAGACACGACTACCCAAAAGATTACAACTAGAGACCGCTATGGGCACATGTCATCATCATCTGAGCCCTCAACATCTAATGGCCCAAACACACTCTATCCACCCACAAGTCATCCTGGGTCTAGAAACCAAAAGTTCGTGGGCCAAAAGTCCAGGGCCTGGGATTAGGCCCTAATGAAGTTTTAGGAAGCAGCCAGGTGGGGCCTGCTATAGTGCATGGGCTTTATCGAGCAACATCCCTCTACTATGGACCCGATGACCAGTGGGCAAAAAAACAAGATTCCAAAAATCTTTATGGATTGATCAAATAAACTTCTTGCCTCCGCAGGATCAGAGGAGAAAATGAGAAGTTAGGAACATCGAATATTCCCATTGATGAAGGTGATGATCAAAGTATCTGTAAATTGATAAATGAGGTGTTCGAAGGAACTTGATCTGCAGCTCTTCTGAAACATAAGGAGAAGAGAGGTTTAGGTGATCGACTCACTGGAGGAGATAAGGGCAAGGGCGACAGTTTTTCAAAATTGTATGGAAGGAATCAACTCAAATTTGTGCAAACTCAGGAGATCTGAGTTGTGCATCAAACAGTCCTGTAATCTCACCGAACCCTCCTATGACTGTGATTGGGTCCGGCGCCTCAAGCTCCACTCCGGCCATTTTCCCCATGGCTGCATCACACGTTCTTCAATCATTATCGCCGATAGCATATGAGAACATGGAGTATAATCAGTTCGACCCTCTAGGAATGGGGGCTTTTCATAGCTGCAAGGAGGCAGAAGATTTGGGATATATTGTCGGGAAGGGGTCTATTGAGAACAATGGCTCTACATAACCTATGGCGGAAGCTTTGGTGGACGAATACGTGACTGAAGACGAAGTAGAGCAGGGGGAAGTGTTTGTGCCCCAGGAGTTCTTTACACCTGATTGTGAACACAGGTTGGTTACCTATGAGGATTCCTCAGATGGCACAAGTTCGATACCCACACCAGACTCTGTAAGACTAGCCATTGAAGAAGTAGAAAGAGGGGTGGAGCTCTAGTGGAACTTTGGTCAACGATCATCAGCGACTTTCTACTTTTTTAGGTACTCCTAACATTGTTGCTAATTTTATTTCGGTTTCCAATCCATTCTTTTTGTTTACATTTGCATGTTCCTCATTTAACTGTGTCTGGTTCTCCTGTTAATTCTAATTGTCATCATTGTTATGGGACTAACCATATTTCTAATGAGATTGTGGAATGCCATAATGAGGATATCTTGGAGAAGGGGGTTAATGAGGGGGAGGTTATGAATGTGTTGGATGGGGAAAAGGGGGTGCATTATTATTTCAAGAAACAACAAGCTAAAGAAGGCATTGACATAATGATGGAAAGACTTCAGTTTATAACAAGGAGGACATGGAGGTAAAGTTGTTTGACTATTTACCTGAAGAGGATGAAGACTTTAGACCCTCCGTGAAAAAGACTGTGAAAGTTTCAAGAAAACTTTGGAATCTGAAATGGGAGATGAAAGACAAAGAAAACTTGAACCGCAACAGGGGGCCGAAGGGGTCCAACCGGGGGAAAAACTGTGTTTCTCCATGAAGCTCATTTCCTGGAATGTTCATGGATTGGGCAGAGTTAATTAGAGAAGATCAATGTGGAAATGTATATCAAAATACAATCCGTCATTACTTATACTACAAGAAACAAAAAAATAAATCATGAATGTGAAACTTGTAAAAAGTTTCGTGAGGCCTAAGTTGTCAGAATGGTGTATTCTTCTTATCGTTGGAACGTTGAGGGGAATTCCTATTGCTTGAAATCCTATTGAAGTTAGGAAAACTGATGAATGGATGGGAAATTTTTCGATCTCAATAAAGCTACTGAAACTATCATCAGGGCTTGAGTGGGTGCTGACAAGAGTCTATGGGCCTTGAAGACCTCATCTTCGATCCAAGTTTTGGAATGAATTAATGTCTATAAAAGTGCGATGGGGAGGGCCATGAGTGGTGGGAGGAGATTTCAACATCATTTGGTTTACATATGAAAAGAATCGGCCTACCCATATCATGCGTAGTATGAGGGATATCAACCAGTGGGTGAATCAATGTGATCTTAGAGGTTCTCCTCTTTTGAATACGAAATACACATGGTCGGATGGTAAAGAAAACCCATTGCATTCTCGACTGGATAGGTTTATGGTGTCAAATTTTTGGGAAGAGGTATATCCACATTTTACTCAAGAAGCCATTCCAAAGATAGCCTTAGACCATTGACCCATATTATTGAATACTTCTAAAATAAATTACAGACCTATTCCACTTCAATTCGAGACTATGTGGATAACTCATCCACAATTCAAAGATCGTATCCGGAAATGATAGAATGAACATGTGGTGGAGGGATATAAGGGTTTTCGTTTTATGAAGGAACGTCGATATGTGAAATAGAAGCTACGGGTATGGAATAAGAATACATTTGAGAAGCTTAAGGAGAAAAAAGACACTATTTGGAATGAGGTTGAATTCATAGACCGGAAAATTGAAGAAGATGGACACGTGGACTTACAACTTAAGACAAGAAAGAACCAGTTGCTTGTGGATATGGAATCCGTTCTACGGTGGGAAGATATATTTTGGAGTCAAAAAGCTAAATGCAAATGGTTGAAGGAGGGAGATGGCAATACCAAATATTTTCATCGGTGGCCAATGGAAGAAAAATGAAGAATACAATTTCCCCTTTATTTATTCAAGATCAATTGGTGAATGATTTCAGCAAGATTAAAGACAGATCCATTCGCTCTTTTTTTTTTTTTGTCCTTTATAAGAAAGATGGGATTGATAAGCTAAGAATCCCAAATTTATTCTCTTCCCAGATTGAGGAAGAGGTGGCCTAGAATATAGAATCTCCATTTTCAATGGATGAGGTGAGAAATGCGATCACATGTATAAGGAATGACAAATCTCCCGGCCCAGATGGATTTTCTATGTTATTCTATCAAAAATGTTGGGATATTATTCAAGAAGATATCATGAAGGTATTTGAGGAGTTTTATGACAACGAGGTTATATGCAAAGGTCTCAATGCCCACTTTTTGGTGCTACTTCCAAAGAAAAATGAGGCCAATGATTTGTCAAATTTCCGACCTATTAACTTGGTAAGTAACTTGTACAAAATCATTGCCAAGGTGTTGTCAATAAGATTAAAAGAAGTCATTGTGATAGTGGTCCTCAACTCACAAAGTGCATTTGTGAAAGGGAGACAAATTTGGGATGGAATCTTGATAGTCAACGAGTGTGTGGATGAGAGAAAGAAATCAAAGGCACCCAGTCTTGTTTGCAAAATTGATTTTGAGAATGCATATGACAGAGTTGATTAGGAGTTCCTGATATGGGTTTTAAGGCAAAAAGGGTTTGGGAAAAGATGGATTAGATGGATCATGCATTGATCATCCTCATTTTTCCATTTTGATCAATGGTACCTCAAGGCTTCTTTGATTCATCTAGAAGAATTAGGCAAGGAGATCCATTATCGTCCTTCCTTTTTACACTTGTGGCGGATACTCTCAATGAATTGATGGAAATGGCCAAAGTAAGGGGAATCATTGAGGAGTATATTATTGAAAACAACACCTTCAATTTGCAGATGATCCAATGTGTTTTTAAAGCCCGAGGAATCCCGAGTTAGAAACTTGAAGAGTGTTCTAAGTATATTTGAAATAATTTATGGGCTAAAAGTTAATTTGTCAAAATCTTCATTAGCCGGAATTGAAGTGATAAAGGAAGATCTAAACTTTTATGCTTGGACTCTTGGGTGCACAATTGGTGAGTGGCCTTTAAAGTACTTAGGACTTCCATTGAGAGGAGTTCCCTAGTCCCTATCTTTTTGGACCCGGTTATAGAAAGAATTCAAAACAAATTGGCTTGTTGGAAATAGTCAGCATTATCAAACTTACCAATGTACTATATGTCATTATTCAAAATGCCAACGAAAATCATTCATCAAGTGGAGAAATGTCAACGGAATTTTCTTTGGAAAAGAAAACAACGAGAAGAGGGATCGCTTGGTTAAATGAAGCGACGTATGTCTACCTAAAACAAAAGGAGGATTGGGTATTGGCAGAGTTAGAGAAAGAAATTGGGCATTGTTGGGCAAATAGTTATGGAGGTTTTATACATAAAAACATACCCTATGGCATTCTACAATTTCACAAAAATATGGGGTGCACCCTAACGAGTGGGACTGTGCCTCCTATCCCACACATCTTTGATCTCTTCTTTGGAAAAACATAAGCCAGCTATACCCTCTTTTTATGTCCGGTTTGTACTTGGTAATGAAAATTTCATTAAGTTCTGGAAGGGCATGTGGTGGGGGGATATAAATTTCGCATCCTTGTATCCCCGGTTATTTCGTATATTGTCCCAAAAAGATGCGGTGGTGGCCGAAATTCTTTCAAATTCACCGAATGGCCTTTCTTGGAATCTATTATTCTCAAGAAGGCTATATCATTGGGAGGCTCAAGTGGTCACCTCCTTCCTAGATTCTCTCCATGAGGTTTTTCTTGCAATGTTAGCCCATGGAGAAAAGGATTTGGATCCTTGAATCATTTGGAAATTCCTCTTCTTAATCCTTCTTCCGTGCCCTATCCAACTCACTCAATGCCGAAGCAACCTTTCATCCCCTCAATGGTGTACACTATGCAAAAAGGAGGGGGAATCGGTCCACCACATTTTCTTACATTGTTCCTTCACATATGAGGTATGAGTCTATTTTATTTCCCACATGGAAATCCATTAGGTAATGCCGGGGGAATTATCCAAATTGTTCTCATCTTGGTGGAGCTATGGGGCCAATGATAGAAGCAAGTAGTTTGGGGAGGATATTTTGCATGCTATTATATGGGGAATATGGTAGGAAAGAAACAATATAATTTTTCAAAACAAGTCTAGAAGCAGTAGAGAGGTGATTGAGGCTATCCTTAGAGAGGTAGGGAGTTGGTTAATAGCTAATATGGAATTTAAAGAGGTATCTTTGTTTAATTTTGTACGAGATTAGAGGACAGTCATATCATGTTCCTCCCCTTCCAGTCAAAATCAAGTGGATCTTGAGTGGAAGCCTCCTCCGAGTGGTAAGTTGAAACTTAATTTCAACGGGTCATCTAAAGGGAATCCTGGACCAGTGGGGTTCGGATGTGCACTATGTGATCACAGTGACTTCATTTGTAAAGTTGTGTGTGGTCCACAAAATGTCTGCAACTCCATAAGAGCTGAAGCAATGAGTTTGTTGTTTGGCCTATGAGAATTGAGCAAAATGGGCATATTAGGTTACATCATTGAAGGAGACTTGGAGGTCGTTATTGGATGGGGTCAGGGGAAGAACTGCAAAGCATGGAGGATGTGGGACCTGATTTATGAAGTCAAAGAGCTCTAAGCGGAAATAAGGTGTTCTTATGTTCACAACCATCAGGAACAAAATTCAATGGCCGATAGCTTAGCAAATTGGGGAGTTAGACAGAGTGAAATTTATAGTGGCATCGATATCCCATTTTAGTATGTAGGATCCCTATATTGTTGTAACATTATGGCTCTTTTTGTTTCAATAAAGATCATTTAATTATCGGAAAAAAAAATTACAAGTTGTCATGTCCCTCCTTACTACTTCAACCCACGTGCTTTTGAAGCTGATCATTAGGCACAAACTACGTTACTTATACATGGCAAAGATATGGCATTGACACAGAATGGTATACAATTTACATTGAAAATTGAGGTATCCAACATGGATGCATTTTGAAGTATTCGGTTACATAGGACAGAGAACAAAATGACAAAAGTGGTGTCGGTGGATCAACTCATTAACATCAGGCCACTAAAGCAACTTCACATGTTAGCAGATTCTTATTGGAATGGGGATTTAACCCTGCTAACCATCAGGCAAATCTCAGAAGAGTTTGTTTGTCAAAAGTAACCTCTACACCTGACTGTCATTTGCAGCTTTAATTCAATAGAATCCCCAAATCTGAGAGGGGAAATCATGCACCTGCCCTCGACCATAGGAAGAAAGAAGAAACTTATAGTCTTGCCACTATTAGGAGGGGAAATTATTGGTGCAGTCATTGGTCTTCGTTGCACATGCCCAAACCATCTCAATTGACTTTCCCTCATTTTATCACCCATTGGTGCTACACTTAAGCTCCCATGTATGGATTCATTTCTAATTCTATCTTTTCTAGTCTTGCCACTCATCCATCTCAACATCCTCATTTCAACCACACTCATTTTATGTATGTG
>JAOXJP010187039.1:0-12335 GCA_025762735.1 Platanus orientalis | reverse complement strand
TAACTACAATTAGAAATGAAGTCATCTTAGGTTTTTCTATAAAATGAAATGACTTATGTTATCAAGCACAAATCGCTACAAATCTGAATGAGTTCGTTACAAACCATCCCATTATGGCTACAAAATCCTTGGAAAACTCAAATGAAATGATTTCATTGCAGTTGGCTCATTGTTGCAGGGAATTGATTTTGTCTAACAACTGATCTGCATGCTCAAACTTCTTGTTCTCTCTTTTGATTTTGTGTATAGTTTTTGTAAAACCACCATTTCAGCTTAAGGATTCTGGAGGCCTTGAATCCCTAGTCACTGGAAAGACGACTGATATGCAGCGGATTGATGTCATTGAGAGAATCGCTGGTCTTGAGCGGCTTAATCCAACACCCCGACCTACAACGTACTTTTTTGCCCCCCTCAAAGATTTAGTTTAGAAGTTGAGCTGAGATCTGACTCTCTCTCTCTCTCTCTCTCTCTCTCGAATGTATTTTACATATTTTATTTTGATTTGGTTATTTATCTATCCAGCTCACCATTCTTGGAAGGAAAATGGAATTTTGAGTGGCTTGGGGCTGGGAGCCCAGGATTGCTTGCTGCAAGATTTCTTTTTGAGTGAGCACTGTTATGGATGTTCTGCTATAAGATGTTTTGTCAATGTTATTGATCTCAGTTTTGAATTTAATGGCATCTAGTTGGGGCTTTACAGGGGATTTGGCTGAATCGAATGCTAATTGTGTTGGTGCAACTTTGGTTTATTTGCAGGAGATTTCCCTCAACTTTGGCAAATTTATTAGGGTTGGATGTAGTGATCAAGGATGGAAATGCAACAACTGCAGCCAATGTGAAGCTCCTGAACTCGGTAATTTCTTTTGTGATTTTTTAGTTATTCTTACTATGTATAGCTAAATCCATATAACGTAAATGTAAGAAATGGCAGAGTACCATCTTCATCATGAAGTTGAGTTTATATATCAAATCACATCTTTTATCTTTTCCTTGTGCATATTATGAAGGTGATATCTATGAATTATAAGTCAATTCAAGTCAACTCAGCTCAAAGAAGCCTTATCCCAACTACTTGGGTTGGCTACATGAATCTTGTTCCACCATTCCACTCAATCAAGAGCCACATTTTCTGCTGTATCATAAACCTTCATGTTGTTTCTCGCTACTTTGACCTAAGTTGTTTGTGGCCTTCTTTTTGTCTTTTTACACCTTTAATTTGCACCATATCACTTCTCACAAGTGCAGTAATTGGTCTTTATGGCACATGACTGAACCATCTCACTCGACCTTTTCCCCTATTGTCACTTATAAGTGGTACCCTTAAGCTCCTTCTAATTCATTCATTTTTTTAAAATCCATTTTAGTCTTGCCACTATCCATCTCAACATCCTAATCTCAGCTACACTCATTCTACATGTGTTTGTTTCTTGAATCTTGATTGTCCAACATTCTTCTCCATAAAGCATGGTTGGTTTTATTATAAATTTTCTCCTTTAATTGTAATGGTATGTATGTGTTGATTACACAACACTTTAGAAGCACTTCTCTGCTTCATCCACCTTGTTCTAGTTCTATGGGCAACATCCAATTAAACTTTTCCCTATCAAGAAACAAAAATGGTTGCTCTAGGGTATTTGTTAGTCATCAATAAGTACTCTTTCGTTTTCACTATTGTTCACTAAAATTGCACCCCGTATATTCTATTTCAGTCCAGCTTATCTTAAAACCTTTAATTCTAGAAGATTCCTGCATAGTTCTAAATTGGAATTCGCTCTTTCTCTAGTCTCATCAATCAAGACTATATCATCAGCAAGCAACATTCACCACGGGACCTCCTCCTTTATATACAGGATCAACTCATCCACACCCAATGCAAAGAGATACGGGCTCAATACTGACCGCTGGTGTAAACTCTTTATAATTGGAAATTTGCCTGTTTTTTTACTAGTTTTAACACTAGTTACAGCTTCATTATACATATAATTTATTATGTAAAAATTTACTGTATTCTATTCCAGAACTCACTAGATGATATCTTTAGGGATCGTATCATATGCTTTTTCTTAGTCAATAAACACCATGTAAAAATCTCTCTTTTTTTTCTGTCTCAACTCTTCCATCAATCGCCTAAGTAAGAGTATAGCTCTAGCTGTTGGTCTTCTTGCATAAATTAAAATTGATTTTTTTATACTCTAATTTCATATCTTAATTCTTTGCTTAATTACTCCCTCCCAAAGTTTCATAGTATGTTTATAATTTTATCAAAATAGTATGTTTATAAGTTTGATCCCGTGATAATCAATGCAATTCCTAAGTCTCTCTTGTTCTTGTAAATAGGCACCATGATGCTTTCTTTTATTCGTTTGGCATTTTCTTAGTTGTAGTGACCTTGTTGAACAACTTAGTTAGTCGGGACAAGCATTTCTATGCATTTTCTTAATTCTTACATGTAGTTCCAAATCTCAATTGGGATATCATTTGGTTCAAACTCCCAAGACTTTCTCTACCTTCATTTGTCTTAGACAACCTAATTCTACAAAAGTACCTATGATCTTTGATCTTGGTAGCACTGTTGAATCCTCCTAAACTGACATTCCCTACGTGATCTTCATCGAATAATTCCTGAAAATATGTAGGACAGCCTAGTGTTGGCTGACAGCCTAGTGTTGCCTGTAAGTTTATGGGCCCACAAAGATACTAGGGAAGATCTATGCTTTATTCAGGAGTTAAAGACCAACAGGACAGATCAAAATATAATCTTTGGAAACTTAGATAAGCAAACAGCAGCAGGTACCCAAGTATAAAACAACAGGCCTTTAGAGAGTATATATAAGAGTGCCTGAGATTTAAAAACACCTGATTTGATTCTGGAACACTTAAAACAGCAAGAGTAGTGTTGGGTTAATGTCTTGATTTGACCCTGAGATGTAACCTGGGGGCGAAGCCCTGCCTGATTTTTTTGACCCATATCTATAATCCTATCTGGGGTCCGGATCCGACCCACGAATATTGGGGTTTTGGGTGTTTATATTAGGGGTTTTCGATTTCTGCACCAGCTGCACTGTTCATTGTAATATCTATTTTCGATCATAGTGAAATCTCTCTTGCTGTTTTTGCCTGTGGACGTAGGCTTCAAGCCCAACCACGTAAATCGTCTTCTTCTTTGTGTGTGATTGCTGTTTGCATTATTTTCTCTCTTCTATTTTGTTGCATACGATCCCAAATCTAGGTTTTCTGCACATCAAGTAGACTAGTGATTAATCCACAAGCTTTGAGAATTAAAAAGAAACTGAATTAACAATGCCTGCAAGTATTGATCACCTATAGGAGACCTCAGAACTGAAATAGGGTTTGGTGAAAAGGTTTAATAGGATGAAAAGAAGGCTGATTTTAAGACAGCAATATGGTATAATTTTTATAAAGTTTATGTAGCAGTTCAGAAAGGGGTTTAAGGGTTAGGATTGTAGGGGATTTATTGAAATAAGGGCTGTAGAGATTATGGGAGAATAGAAGAATACAACAGGGACTGGACATTTGGACAAAGGGTTTAATAGGGTGATTTAACAAAGGTAACAAGGTACTTTAATAGGGCTGCAAGAGAGGGGCTTAAGATGGAAGATTCTATAGAAATTTTGGGGGAAAGAAAGGGCTGTAAATATGGTTTTAGGTTCATATTTGGATCCGCAGAAGAACCAGGAAATCCCTGTGATAATAACAGGGTCAAAGTATCAAGTGAAGGTCTGACAACCTTCACTCGATAACCCAAGCAATTGGGTTTTGATCTGCAGATTTGAAACAACATGTAAAAGGGTTGCTGGGACTGCTATAGACTATAAAGTAGATGGGTTTTGAGGCTTCAGACCTAAACAGAACAAAGGCTTGGTTCTATGGCTACTGCAGGGTTCAAATCTATGTATTCTTAGGTTCTAATGGTGAAGACAGCCAGGGGAATAGGTCTAGTAATGGCCACAGGCTTATAGGGTTCAAGAAACCCAACAAAAAGATTTTCTTGAGAGATTTGAAAGGGAATTAATGGTGAAAACAGTAATTATAGGGTTCACGAATCAGAAATCTCCACCAAGAATGATTATTAGATTGAAAACCCATCAATAAGCAAAGAAACAAAAAGAAAAAGAGTAAGGAAGATACCTTTTTTGCAGCTCCAAACTCACCAAACAGGGGATCTTGGCCTCCACCAAGCTTGCACAACCCAAGGAATCCACCAAAGGAAAACCGGTCCAGGTTTTATGTAACTCAAGAGCTCTCGAAGAGAGAGAACTGTCAACCGATAGCAATAGAGAAAAAAACTGATGTTTATTTGATCAAGCATGTGTAAATAACAATAAAGTTTGTGGTTTATATATCCCAAGACCAACCTAACCCTATTTGACTTTGACGCAACTCCCTATTACAATTTAGGACTCCTAAAGCCTAACAACATAAGAAAAATAATTTAGCAAAGGATAAGATGATATAGACATAGACTCCTAATGATACAAGGAAACAAAAATAAATCCAACAATGACTCAAGATACCCCAAATAAATCCTAACAAGACTCTAACTAAAATCCAATAATGCTTCTCTATTATGTGTCGCATGACCCATCATCATCTACATATGTGTGGGTCCCACCTAGCTCACATGTGGGCCCCACTTCAGCTTCAATGGTCGCATCAAAATAGCTCCTCCAACTTTCTTATAATCTCTGTCTTTTACTAGAACTCCTTGATTCTCACTCCTAATGCATCTGACAAGATCTAGGTCTCTACCCTTTCTACCCCTCACTACTCTTAAATCTAACCTTATTGATTGCTTTTTTAGCTTGTTTCTAACACTTCAATATTGATGTGGAACAATAGAGGAAAAGAGTGCACTTTGCAGAAAAAATAAATTAAAAATTAGAATTATCAATTTTTGGACTAAGGGCAAATCTATAATTTTGGCAGTTTTGGGTGAAATTACCTAAAATATCCGTACCACGTGTTAGAAAATTATGAAATTTTATGGGCAAATAGTGCATGAGAAAAGGGTTCTTCTTTTAAATTTTCATTGAATTTGGACAAGATTTGATTAGTCAAATCTTCAAATTTTAGAAAATTCAAGCTTCTTTAATGGAGTTTTTAAAACCAGTGTTGGTTTTAGGTTCAATAGACCAGGGAATACAAAAGGGACTATAATGGATTCTTAGGGTTTTAGTAGGAGACCTGAAAAGGATCAAAACCCTTAAAAAATTTGAAAGAAAGATGGGTTTTAGGAGGGCGGTTTTAATGAATATGCACCCAAAAAAAATCTGAAAGGGAATCAGCAGATTTAAAGTAGGATTCAGATATTGGTATGGTTGTAGAGAAATCTTAAAGGAAAGAGGAATTTGACAGAGGAGAAGGAGAATGAATAAGGCTAAGAAAACAACAGGCTAGATTCTGCAGAAAACCTCAGTCATGGTTCAATTCTGCAGGCTAGATTCCTTCAACAACAGCTTATATATTTCACTTCAATCCAGTTGAATCGTGTGAACTGGAGAGGGGATTCTGTACAGAACTAGTTAGAATTTAAGAAAGAAAATAGAAATAAGGAGAAGAGAAGAAGAGGAAGAATGAGTAGAAAAGACGAAGGGGAGAATGAAGGAGAAAAAGGGGCTGTCATGGGTAGGGAGGAAGAGAGAGAGAGAGAGGTATGGAGAGGGAAAGAAAGACACATCAAGTGAGAGAGAGAGAGAAGGGGGAGAGAGGAGAGAGTCACCCACTCGTGGGACTATTCCAAACCAAAACTTTTATTTCAAATAAACTTCAATGCTCCCTACATGTTAACCCCCCTTTATTTATAACCCTTAAGTCACTTAGTATTAGAAGTTTCCAAAAATAGAAACTTTTAATACTTGGCAACCCACACCTAAGAAAATTGCTAAAAACAAAACAAACGAAAACTATAAAAGGAAGGCCATATTGACCAGCCCATGTGGTCATACTAGACTCTACTGAAATAAATCATAATGCAAACCCCCTAAACTACGACCCTTATTACATAGGAGTTCCCTAAACATAAAAACCCACTACTAGGCACAAAAGGCCCCCCATCCCCATGGTTAGAGCTCCTTAGATCCTTTTAGTCTTGGGCTTGGGCTTTCACAAGGGATACCTCCGGTCTAACCATGCAATTGATGTTGCATCAAATAACCTTCTCAATATTTTTCACTCATACTTTCGTAGTCTTTTATCAAGCCTTGTAACAATACTTCTTAAATTTAATGGCTATTTGAACGTTATTATTTCACCATAAAGTTTCTTTAGGTGGTTTCCTATTCCATTTAGATTTCTTCGAGGATCTCTTTGCTACTCTTTAATACAGCTGGCCATGGTTTGAGCTCCTTAGATCTTTTTAGTCTTGGGTTTGGGCCTTCATAAGGGATACCTCTGGTCCAACCATGCAATTGATGTTGCATCAAATAACTTTCTCAATATTTCTCACTCATACTTTCATAGTCTTTTGTCAAGCCTTGTAACAATACTTCTTAAATTTAATGGCTATTTGAATGTCATTATTTCACCATAAAGTTTCTTTAGGTGGTTTCCTATTCAAATTTAGATTTCTCCGAGGATCTCTTTGCTACTCTTCAATACAGCTGGCCATCAAATTCCACATAGCATTAGTTTCTTCTTTCAAATTCCATTTTCCTTCTCTTATCAGTTTATCTCTTAATAATACTACTACTCTCCTCTTAGGTTCCACCATCTAGTTCTTGGTTACCTACTCTCTTCTTTCCTATTCTTCTATCTCTTAAAACAAATATCTAAAGCTAGTAATGATGCATGACAGGTTAGGGTTAAGGATCAATTGTTTAGAAAATTATGGTAATTGAAGTAAATTTAGAGGGTTTAGGGTTCCAAGAATTAAAGATATTTTTTTAATAATTTATAGAATTAAAGATATAAATTTTTAGATCAATAATTAAGGTAGTCGCCAAAATTCTATGGTTAGATTTTATACTAGGTTTATGTAGGAAAAATCAAGAAAGAGAAATAAAAGGTTGAGGTTTTAGTGTTTGGTTAATGAGGAATAGTCAGATATTGTGGTAGAAACAAGAGGTTTCAATACCTGATTGTATTCAGATCGTAAAAATGGTTCTTGATTCAAGATTTTTTTTAAAGCCAAGATCTAGAATTCGGAAGCACCTGGGTTTTGGTATCTGATGTCTAGACTATCAAACAGTTTCGATTGATGGGTGCAGACATGTTCTAGATGCCCTGGACAGGTTCAGTCTTGTTAGATCAGTTCTTCATGAGCGCTCAGGAAAGCCACAAACAGTAACATGAGAGAGAGAGAGAGAGAGAGAGAGAGAGAGAGAGAGAGAGAGAGAGAGAGAGAGATAACAATAAAGAAAATTATATTAAATTTTTTAAATCTTCAGCCACTAATCAACTATACAGATGGTAAAGGAAAGTAAACTACAACTTACTTGCGGACTTGACTTTCTAATACAACGATATCTCAAAATAAAAAATGCACCTACTAACCAGTAAGAATCTATACTTTGGAATCATAAACTAGTTCAAAAACTGCAAACTAAGTTCTGATCCCACAAAATCTGTTCTGTGAGGCACATAAAAAGGGCTCCACATGCTCGGATTTTTTGGCCAGTAACATGTGCCTATTAGCCGGGCTTTCCAGGCCTCTCAAGTTGCAATGAATCCTTCCATGCATTAATCTCCCACCTTTGAAAAGATTATAACTCTACTGAGACAGAAAACTGTAATTTCTTCAAGCTGGACATGTTGGACGGCTATGCAACCTGTAGTTTCAATGGGCGTGAACAAGCTTCTTTCCATCAGTAAATTACAGGTGTTTCTATAACCATCATGCGTCATATGACCATCATGCAACCATGGTTGTTTCAAAAAGATATGTGGCAGACTTAGGCATAGCATCATACTATACCATTCATTGAACGCTTCACTTTTGAAAATCACCTAGCACTTTGATCAATCTTCACCTTCTGATCTTCTACCCATGTATGGCACTTAAAATTTGCGCAAATTGCAAGTAAAGGCTTACACCCTCACAAATATACACAAATTACTAAAAAACCATACATGGGCCTCAAACTTATAAATTAGGCCTAATTACATGGACAAGTTCATTGGGCCTAAGTTCGGGTTTCAAACAATAACCCATGGGATCCACATGAGAGAGGTTTGAATAAATTCAAATCTAGATTCTCTTGAGTAAAGAAAGAAAGCTATGCCACTCGTGGAATACAAAAATTCCATAAATTGTCTTCTCTTAAAACAAGGGAGGTGCAACCACTCCTTCAAACTGAAAAATGGTAATGACATCCAATTAACACCCAATCAAGGGTTGAACAAGATATTGAAATTCTAGTTCCACTATCCTAGAGGGGGGGTGAATAGAATATTTCAATTTTAATTTGATCAGCCTATAAAATTTTCTTCATGTAATATTCAAATCTACTTTTATTAAAATAACATGCATTTACCTACTGCTTTTGAAATAAAATAGAAATAAAGATGCTCAAGGACAATCACATAAATACATAGACACTTCTTTTAAAGTGGTTCGGCAAGAGTGCCTACGTCCACTGTATAAAGCTCCTCACAGAGCGGATTAATTTTATTAATGATAACAACACATTACATGAAAAAATTAATCACAAAAACCAACACGGTTGATAGTTTGGTGACTTCGGCAGACTGACTGTCAACCCTCGGTGTCTCCGGCGAGGGTTAGAAACCACTTCCGGTGACTCCGGCGAAGGCACAAATATTTGCAAAGGTAATAATTGAAGAGTCAATTCTCCTCTTATGATAAAACTTCTTAGTAACCAGATATTAATTAACGTATATCAGTAAACTCTATTCTTCTATTAGTTTTATTTCAATTAAATGCTTAGCAATAACTTTTAAGCAACAGATAGAATATTTCAATTACCACAATATTTAAAATACCTGGATAGAGTTGTAACTCTCAGAGCTTTCTTTGCGGATTTGCAGTTTTTGAACTTAAACCGCGTTTCTCAACTTCAAATCAATCAATGTGGAACGCTCCTAATGGCTTCTTTTTCGTGCAGCACAAATGATCTCAAGCAACAACGGTTCTCAGACAACCGTTTCTTCTCTTTCTTAAGGATCTTTTTTTTTTCGTTTAAGTTTCTTTCGTCTCCTTTTTAACTTTTTTTTTTGAATCCTTAAATAGGCCTAATATCTTGAGGGTTTCGTCCCTCAAACGGTTATAAGATGCGCAATCAAAGCCAAGATTCGCAAAATTGCAAAATCCAAAATTCAAAAATACGAGTTGCTGTTTCTGTCGCTGGGGACCGGTCCCAATGCAAGTGTGACTGGTCCCACGTGACCAGTCCTAAAATAACTGGGATCGGTCCCAAAAACCAGAATTTGCCCATTTTTGTATTTTGTTCAGTTTTTCACACCAGGACTTTTGGATATGCTGTGGGGCCATTTCTATGGTTGTGTGGGTGAGCTCTAAGTCCACAAACCTAGGTTTGGTTGGTCGCCTCATTTATTTACCTCTTTGAATCATTTGTCGACCTCTACTTTGGATGCACGTCCTTGAGACTTGGTCTTGATGTAGCTGATCACCCACAATACTCTATGACATGGAATTGACAATACTCAACATTCTCCCCCTTTGTCAATTCCATGGCAAAACCCTCATCACTTACTTTCAAAAATAAAAAATATTCTGGATACATTTTGATTTGATCCATTTACAATTAAACACATATAGCTCAAGTTCACTCTCTCTCTAAAATCAATCTCCCCCTCAAGTTATGCTCTCCCTCAGATGTAGCTTGCCTGTAAAACAACTATGTACCTTTCTTAAGCATTATTTGGCATAAATTTTTTTTTATATAACAAATGCATGTGTGTGAGTGAGTGTAGTGCATCTCCCCCTTTTTGACTGGGAATGACAAAGTCATAAGATGTAACAAAAGAAATGCATAGGACTCAACCATAATTTCCGTTAGATATATAAAAATATAGCACAAGGAGGAGAATTCGACCATTACATCCAAAATGTATCAAGGACAAACCAAAAGAAGAAGAAAAAACATATAGACCCAAACAAAAAGGTATCAAACAAATGAAAAAAAATATAGACCCAAACTACTCCTTGCCATCATCATCATCCTCCTCCATTTCATCTTCAATACTACCCTCCATCTCAGAGTCAAGATACACACGCTAGAGCCTCTCACCGGCCTCAATCTCCACATTTAATTCATCTGCTATTTTAACTTGGGCTTCAGCCATAAGATTCAGTTTTGAAGCCTAGAGCTTCTAATTACTGATTGCCCGCATGCTCTTCTTTTTGACATATGCCTTAAGACCCTTGAAATTTGTCTCAATGCCTTGACGCTTTTCCAACACTAACTTCTGAAATGCATCCGTAGGCACATATGCAAAATTAGAAATAGCTGCTTGACTCGAGGAAGTAGTTTGGGAAGTGGTGGAGGTACCCATTGATTTTGTGGATTTTCTAGTCTTTGTCAACTTTTGCATCTTCAGAACTGTCGAGGCATTGATGTTGCCAGATTGCTTTTGTGGTGTAGAATGGATTTGCATTAGCTTCGTGATGATGATGGGGAAGTAAAGACTGGTCCGTGGATTCTGAGATTCTGTTGCCTTGATCATTTTGGTACAAAGAATCACACTCAGATCCATCGGCCTGTGGCGTAGAACATTGCATACCACATACACCATTTCTGGACTCATATCAGCCTGATGAGTCGTAGGCAGGAGATTATAGGTGAAAATCCTATTTAGTAGTCTGACAGCATAGATGGTCTCTGAGGCATCCAACTTGGATGTCCAGGGTGTTAAAAAACCCCCAATTTCCGCAGCAAGAGCCCCCGTTTCTTTAGAGGAGAGTGTGGGCATAGGATACTCCATAACATCGACTCGAACCCGTGGCATTCCTAATTCAACAGAGAGGATGTCAGGGTTCACCTGAATGAATGTGCCATAGACTATAGTGGTGAAAACTCCATCATCGCTATTCGTGGAATCAAGATTGGCGTAAAACATCCTAACCTCTGTCTCATGAAAGGTTCCTTGGAGTTTGAACAAAGGCACCCAACCATAAGATTCATGGTAGGGTTCGGAGTTGACCATTTCGAATGCTTTCAGTTCCACAAACCGCTCACAGATAAAAGGTTTCTTGGAAAAAATAACTTGAAAGTTGTTCATGCACCTGAAATCATGAAAATACTCAGGTAAAAGGGGGATTTCATTCGCGTGATGCCCTAAGGAATCGTTTGTGGGTTGATCTGTGGAGGCTTTCTTGCGCTTGTATGTGGAGGAAGTGGGCAGATTGACTTTCCTAGAGTAAATGCCAAAAGGTGTGTTTTTGTTGGCCATGAGAATCAAAAGAAAAAGATTTGAGGGAGCAAGGGAGTTGCAGAGAATCGGTCTTGATGGAGAAAAAAACTTTGAAGCAATTTGGGGAAGAAGACACATAGTCGGGCATCCCGCCTCTTTTAAAAACAAAACTGTGGCTAAAATTACAATTTTGCCACAGGTGACCGATCCAACATACATTGGGATCGGTCCTAATTTTTGTGAAAATTACTATTTATGCCATTAGGGACCGGTCCATAGGAATCAGTGATCGATCCAAATTCAATTTGTTGGAATTTTACAGATTTGCCATTGGGGACCGATCCTAAGAACACTGGGATCGATCCTAATTTTCAGAATCTGACTTTTTTCCTTTTTCAAACTCCTGACATATTTGACTATCTCAAATGCTTTGTTTGGTCAGGGATGAACATGTAGATGTATTATTGGACACCTTCGCACATCCCAATCGCACTCCGTAGATATTTGAACCTTTTCTTATCAAGTGATTTGGTGAGGATGTCAGCTAACTGGTTCTCTGTTTGAATATATTCTAAGGCTATGATTTTGTCAACAAGTTATCTGATGAAGTGGTGACGAATATCTATATGTTTCGTCTTTGAATGTTGAACAAGATTTTTAGATATGTCAATCGCATTTATGTTGTCCACGAATAGGTTCATGGTACCCTGTTTGAGATCATAGTCTTTTAACATCTGTTTCATCCACAGAAGTTGAGCACATCGGCTTCCAACTGCGATGTATTCAGCTTCAGCTGTAGATAAGGAAATGGATGTTTGCTTTTTGCTGTGACATGAAACTAGGCAATTTCCAACATAAAAGCATCCACCACTGGTGCTCTTATGGTTTTCCAAATTCCCGGCCCAATCAGAGTCAGAATATCCTGCTATGACTGAATTAGTATCAAATGGGTACCACAATCCAAAGTTGAGGGTCCCATTTAC
>JAOXJP010187028.1:0-12335 GCA_025762735.1 Platanus orientalis | reverse complement strand
ATATGGGAGGGGGGGGTTAGTTGCTAATTTGCTTATTAGATATGGCTTTTATTTATTTCTTATGATTTATGACTTTATTTGTAATTACTAGGTGGAAGAGGCATTTAAAACCTTTCTACATGTTTAGATATATCATTGATGATTGACTTGAATCAAAATTTTATGGTTTTCCCTTTTCTCAATGCTGAGCCTTAGCATGAGTATGTGTGATCAACACAAAACCATGAGTGGTTTCCCCCATGGGGTTTGTGTGAGTTAGGTGAAGGCCTAGGTAATTTCTTCTTCCATATTTATTCTTTTTTTGTTTCTTTCTTTATTTTGGGTTACACTTGATATTCTCTACATTTTTCACCTAAAATCTGTTAAAAAATTATTAATCCTGCATCATTTTGGTATCAGAGCTTTTGGTTCTCAGTTGGTTCCATTCCAACTGAGGTCCTTGGATCAAGGTCTAAACTATTATTTGCCTCTTGTTTACTTCTTCTTCCTATTTTTCTCTTCTCTCCCTTATCCATTCTTTTGTTCTTGTTGTCCCTAGAATTCATGTCCTCAAATCAGTCTACTTCCCTTCCCAAAACCCAACAAGACTTTCTCTGTTATACTTCCAATTTGTGACAGCAACACGGGGGTTCATTCCTTTTGAAGATCTTAATGGATTTGGAGTTCAAGTCCAAGGCATCAGGCACTGTTAGGATGATTCTCCCATGGAAACTCTTATTTGTGAAGGCCTTTCAGGTTTGATCCCGTGGTCATAGTAGCACTGATAGGAGAACATTATTCATCTGTTTTTTTTTTTTAAATCTGGATTCGAGAAATTGACCCAGTCATGGAGCACTAATCCAATCGTGTGAACTATTGGGGATATTATTACTAAAATACCCCTGGTTTACGCCATCTGGGAGGGTATTTTGGGTCCATTCTGAAGTTGTAAATTAAAAGGGGTCATATCAAATCTGGCGGCAACTATTTTCCTACATAATAGGAGCTGAGATTTCAAATCTGGTGCTATTGGGAAACAAATCTGATCGTGGGTTGTTTGTGTGTTGGTTATTCCTAGAATGCCCTTAGTTTTGGGCTGTTTAAAGGACTGTTTTGGAAACTTTGATACCTTAGTTCAAAAGGAATCTATTCCTTTAGCTGGCAGCAGAGGAATAGGATTCCTAATTAGTTGGAACTTTCCAAATCACGTGGGATTCTAAATTAGCAAATTGATTACATCAAATCTCTTGAGTGGGGCCCAAATATTAGTTGTTAAAGAGGTTTGTTCTAGGAAGAAACCAAATAAGTCGAGATTAGAGGGATCCTTACATAGCAAGAATATTTTGGAGTCCCATTATTCTTGGGATCTCCTATTTTAAAGGAGATTTGATATCTTCAGTTTTGGAAAATTTACAACTAATTTGTGGAGCCCAACTTTAGGATCTCCTGATTCTTTCTTGGGTATCCAAGCAGGGAATTAATCAAATCGTGAACAGTAGGAGATAGAGTCCCACTTCACTTTGGACTCTTGATTTGGACTAAGACAAGTGTCCTTATCAGGTTAGGACATTAGGAATTGGGGGAAATTTTGCAGGGAATTTTAATTTCAAAGAGTCTTTATTCAACTAGGACTACCCCTTGCTGTGTGTGGGTGATCAACAATATACTTGGGTGATTTTGTTTGCTGCAGTGTTGAACATCTCTCTAGGTTATTACCCACAACAACATCATTCCACACCCCTATTTCTGCTTGACTAATCCCTGTTGAAGACACATCATCAAAGAAGATTATAGCTATTTGGTTTCATCGTATGATTGCATATCTGAATGCTATCCATTGAGCAGTCTTGTTCATTGAGTATGATGTTGATCTGATCAGAGAATCTTCAACATTGTTCTGATTTTCTGATGGTGTTCATCAAGTTACATGAGTTTGTTAAAGAAGGGTGATCTGAGAGCATGCATATGCTGGAGTATCTGATTTGGTGGAAGATTTGCTGCATTATGTGATCAGTTTTGGGGGACAAATCAACAGGTGTGGTTGTTCAACTCTTTTAATTCTTAAAGTCAGATTTTCAAGGAGCTGTTCATTTGACATTGTTCCCAGATTTATCACAATGATGTGATTTTTCCAGTGTGGTATTTAGAGACTGGTCTGTTGACCTTCTGCCCTACTTACTAGAGCTAAGTTCCTCGTATTACAGTCTTTTGTTCCCTCTGTGTTGAGTCCACATCAGCAGCCTCCATTCTGATTGGACTGCTTGATGTCCGGAGTTATCCTGATCTCACGTGCTTGCACTTGTTGCTGTTGCTGTGTTCTGGATTTAGTAGAAGAACTTATTAAATACTTATTTGAGGCAGTAGCAGTCCACACTGGTTTTAATAATTGCTTGATTCCTTGGTAGACACCTAATTTAATAAGATCGTAATTGCTTTCCTGGAGCATTTGACTGCCTATAAGGTGGTACTTTATCAAGTTGTATTGATCGAACTGAAGAAAATCAGAGTAGAGGACTCATGGTGGGTGCTATTTTAGATTGTGAAAGCATGGATGAGCTAGAAGAGTTTAATATGTAGCTAAAATCTTGTTATGAAGATGATATCAAAGCAGAATTGCAGTATGTAATGGTCAATATTGAGGAGTTGGAATGAAGGGCTAAACATGGATACAAATATGACAAACATGTACTTTTGGGTCTTAGGCAACAACATAAACTTTTATACACAAAGTTGAAAGAGTTTGTCATCAACGATGTGAAACATATGATGGAAGACCATAAGAGGGACATTGGCACTCTTATCGATCAAATTAGTAAGGCCTTGACTAAGCTTCAAGAGAATGAAAACAAGAATAAAGTTCAAGATCAAGTCTTGTTGGAGCATGAGAAGAGTATTGAAGAAAACAAATTTCCATGTGAACAAGAAGGATCCATTGATGTTGAAATTGAAGTGGGTGATGATCATCTTCTTGAAGAGTCACTTGAAAAGTTTGTGATGATAGTGGGAGAACTTCCTTTTACTGTCTAAGTTTATAAGCAGCCAATTATGGAGGAATTTCAGCCCATTGCACTAGCTACATCAGTTCAAGAGTTCGAAGTGAAGGTTGAAGACAAATACTATGAGATTTACCCATTGCCAAGCCCTTACGAGATGATGTGGATTCATTGTTCAAGATTATTCGTGATGGCTATCTTACCCTACTTTAAAACTCGAGGTCGAGTTTTTTTTTAACAAGGAGGGTATGATGAGGACAAGGAGCTGTACGTGGGACCCATATTGTGTGTGGGTGGGTAAGACCCACTTCTTTGGGACATGTGACAGCCCATGGAGAGCCACTTTATTTCCATTTTATTACTTTTTAGTTAGTTTTAGCTTTATTTCTATGCGCATTAAGTAGGGGCAAAATAATTAAACTTTTGCTATATGGGGGGGGTTAGTTGTTAATTTGCTTATTAGATAGGACTTTTATTTATTTCTTATGATTTATGACTTTATTTGTAATTTCTGGGTGAAAGAGGCATTTAAAACCTCTTTGCACGTTTAGATATATCATTGATGATTGACTTGAATAAAACTTTTATGGTTTTCCCTCTTCTCAATGCTGAGCCTTAGCATAAGTATATGTGATCAACACAAAACCAGGAGTGGTTTCCCCCATGGGGTTTGTGCGAGCTAGGTGGAGGCCTAGGTAATTTCTTCTTCCATATCTATTCTTTCTTTGTTTCTTTCTTTATTTTGGGTTACACTTGATATTCTCTACATTTTTCACCTAAAATCTGTCAAAAATTTATTAGTCTTGCATCAATGCCCAACTCAAGTGGTAAGGGTACAAGGTGGGACACTTTTGGTGTTCTTCCCATTTTTTTGCTTTTAAAAATTCAGCCAATGGGCCCACTTTTTGAGTTGGTCATCCAATCATATTTTAAGAGATATTATTGCTTTCTTAAAAGCCAAGATATGGGGATCCCACATACAATAGGACAGCCTATACTTACCACTTTGTGGTGGATTCTTTTAGGATTCTTTCCAAATCCAAAGAGGCCCCACATCAACCATATTAATCACATGGAGTTTTAGGAAGTTATTAGATTTAGAAATCTTTTAATTAGGTAGTTTAATATTTTATGATTTTCTTGTTTAAGAAATTTCTTTTATGTAATTTTTCAAATTAGTATGTAATGAGCCTATTTAAAGGCCTCCAATTCAATGAAAAAAAGTAGTGAAGATTGTTTGAAATTTTAGAAGAGCACGTATGTGTTTCCTTGGTCTATGAGCCTTCTCCTCCACTGAGGTTGAGCGTGGCTCCCCTCCTCTCCTTTTTGCTTCATCTTCCAATGTGAAGGTAAGGTAACCCACCTCCCTATGCTATTTGTTCTCTTCTTTTCTATTTTTCTACCCTTTCTCTTCTTTCTTTTTCTATTTTTCCCTTGCTGGATTTTACTAGTCCCCAGTGTGTACTAATTAATCCCCCAAGTCAGCTCCTAAATCTGAACCAGACAACCCCTTCCTTCCCTTGTTTAACCTACCATGTTGGTTTAAACATCAGACCATTATCTCTGTCCCCCAGATCCACGTAACAACCCGTTCTCCTAATTTTCAGCACCCAACCAACATCCTTGGATCACCATCACTTGTCCTACGTCAAAGAGTGGTAAGCAAAAAGGAAGTCATGGTGCAAATCTATTGTAAATATTTTACTACCGTGCATAATTTCCAGATTGATAAATATCTTTTAGCTCCTTGAGACATAATATTCTTCATTAATTTTTCAGGGAAGAAATTTTGGAATTTATTCCACCTGCAACCCATGCGCAATCAAAAGGTGGTTATGAGAGTTGATTTCTAGGTTGTAGACCTTATTTATGTGCCTACAAGAGAGATGAGAAGAAGTAGAAGAAGAAGAAAAAGCAAAGAAACGAGACAAAAAAATAGAGATTGGATCAACCGTATGGTCCATTGTCTCATACATAGTTTGTATTTATATCAATAGAGTATTAGTATACAATACCTATGATATACCAAAGGTATACGAGTATATAACACCCTTATTATATATAAGTCCCTAAACATAGTACTTCAACACTCCCCCTCAAGTTGGAGTATAAATGTCAACCATGCCCAACTTGCCGATGATATCATGGAGCCGTATTTTGGTGACACCTTTGGTTATAACATCTGTTAGTTGTTTATCCATAGTAACAAAAGGAGTGTAAATCAATATGCATAGTATCTTCTCTCTGATGAAATGTCAGTCCACTTCTATGTGTTTGGTCCGATCATGTTGCACAAGGTTATAAGAGATACTATTGGCTGATTTGTTATCACAATATAGGTTCATCGGGGTCTGTACCTTAAGACCAATCTTATGCAGTAGAAGCCTTAACCAAAGGGCTTCACAAATCCCATGTGCCATTGATCTATATTCTGATTCTACACTCAATCTAACAACCACTTATTGTTTTTTGTTTCTCCATGTTACAAGATTTCCACCTACAAATGAACAATAACCAGAGGTTGAGTGTCTATCTGTAACTGATCTTGCCCAGTCTGCATCTGTATACACCTTAACTTTCACATGACCAATGTTTGAAAATAATAACCCCCTTCTTGGAGCAGATTTTAAATACTTCAAAATGCAAAAGGTAGTTTCTAGATGAGTTGTTCATGGTTCATGCATGAACTAACTAACAACTTCAACTGCAAAAGCTATATTTGGCTTTTTAGAACAAGATAGATAAACTTTTCAACTAGTCATGATATCATCCAACATCTATCAATGGCCTTCCATCCTGATCATTCAACCTATGGTTCACTTAAATAGGGGTTTCTACCGGTCGTGCCCCTAATAAGCCCATCTCAATAAATCTATAACATATTTTTGCTAAGATATAAAGATACCTTTCTAAGAACGAGCAATATCAAGCCCTAAGAAATAATGAAGTGTGCCCAAATCTCATACTTCAAACTCACTACTCAAATGAGCCTTTAGTTGGTGTATTTCCTCTTAATCATCTCCCGTGACTATTATATCCTCCACACACACAATGACTGCTACAATCCCTTTCAAAGAATGTTTAACAAATAGAGTATGATCCGCCTGGGATTGCTTGTAACCAATTTTGGTTAAACTACCACTAAATCTCTCAAATCACGCCCTTGGCGATTGCTTGAGACCATACAATGCATTCCTTGGTTTGCACACCTTACCCTCACTTCTTGGAATCTTAAAGCCTGAAGGTAACATCATATACAGTTCTTTGTGTAGATCACCATGAAAAAATGCATTCTTCACGTCCAGTTGTCAAAGTAGTCATTCTTTGTTTTCTACAATAGATAGTAACACTTGTATGGAGTTCATCTTGACCACTGGAGCAAAGGTCTCTTAGTAATCGATACTATATGTCTGAGTGAATCCCTTTGCTACCAATCTTGCTTTGTACCTATCAATGGATCTATCTGCTTTATATTTAACAGTATAAACCCACTTGCACCCTACTGGTTGTTTTCCCATTAGAAGGTCCACAAGTTTCCATGTCCTATTTTTCCCTAGTGCTATCATCTCCTCACACATTGCATTTTGCCACTGACTTTGAGAGATTGCCTTTTTCAGACTAAAAGGGACCTATACAAAAGATACAGATCTAACAAAAGTAAGATATGTAGGATTCAAGGCCTTGTAGGATACAAAGTTACAGATTGGATGATCAGTATAAGATCTCTTTCCTTTGTGAAGTGCTACTGGAAGATCATCATCATTTTCAAAATGAATAGGTTTTTCATAAGGAACTGAAGGAATATGAGCTAGAGAGTAACCTGGATCCGAAGAGGCAACCAGGAGTGGATCGTTTGTTGTGTCCTTCTTCCTCATATAAACCAATAAGTCTTTCCCATTGTCTAAAGTTGGGATGTCAAAAGAAAATGGAGACATTGGAGTAGGAAGTGGGAGCACTGAAGGCAAACACTAAGACCTCTCTTCACAACTCATGCTCTACCCCTGAAAAGATGTGGTGGAATGAGAAAAAAAAAAAAAAAGAACATACTAAAAAAAAGTAACATCCATCGAGACAATTTTTTCCAATTCTCGGGTTGTGGTACTTGTAGCCCTTGTGAGCAAATGGATAGTCCAAAAATACACATTTTTCTACACGCGGGTCCAATTTTGACTAATCTCTTTTATGCACATGGACATAACAAACACATCCAAACACTTTGGAAGGCACAAGAAAGAGAAAATTTTCAAGGAACAAGATTGCAATTAGCGATTTAAGATGAAGTACCTTGAAAGACATGCGATTTATCAAATAAGCACCAGTAAGAAAGACATCAAACTAAATTTTTTTTGGGACATTCATACTAAATAAGAGAGATCGTGTCACTTCTAATAGGTGGCGGTTCTTTCATTCGGCGACACCATTCTGTTGAGGAGTGTGAACACACGATGTCTAATGTATGATACCACATTCTATCAAGTACTTCTACAACTAAGATGAGATGTACTTTCCCCCATTATCAGATCTGAGAATTTTAATGGATGCACACCAAATTGAGTCTGAACTATCTTATGAAATATAGAAGAAACTTCTTCCTTGGTTTTCATCAATTATACCCATGTGCACCGTGAATAGTCACCAACAAATGAAACAAAGTAACGAAACCCAAAGAGAGAAGTGGTAGGGGAAGGCAAAGGATCAGCTTAAGCAAAGTTTCTACAAGCATTCACAAGCAATCTTGCTCAAACTGCCACATAGATTAAAAAAAAACCCAAGATATAGCTTGGGATTTTGCCTGCTTTTTTTTGCTACGTGACAACTCAAGCAAGATGCATACGCATGTTTGCGGAAAGTTTGCTTAAGCTGATCTTTTTCCGGTAAGGTAGGTCCCCAAACATCAGAGTGTACCAAAGAAAAAGGAACATAACTTTTATTATTAATACTGGATGAATAAGTGGTCCGAACATGTTTGAACAATTGACAGACTTCACACTAAAGATAAGACTCGATGCTAGACTCACATAAACTTGAAAACAAAATACATAAAGAAGCTACAAATAAATGACCCAATTGATTATGCCATTGCATTAACCGGTCTTTATTACTAAAAAGACAATCAGGAATACTGGAGACACGAGATATTGACAATGAAGAGTCCACACTGTCATCAAGGAGATAAAGTCTATCAACTACACGACCACTCCCAATCGTCTGCCTCGAATCCAGGTCTTGAAAAACACAGTGAGATGGAAAGAAAGTGACTGAGCAATTTAAATCCTGAGTGATACGGCTAATGGACAACAAGTTAGTAGAAAATTTAGGAATATGCAAAACTAGAGATAGAGACATAGTTGGTGAGATATTGACACTGCCTTTCCTAGAAATGGAGGACAATGTCCTGTCTGCCACTCTAACTATGTCATGACTAGAACAAATAATGTAAGACGAAAATAATGATGACAGACCTGTCATATAATCTGATGCTCTTGAATAAGTAATTTAGGATGAAGGTGATGATGGAGAGACATGGAAAGCAGTAGTATGAGTACTTGACTCGATGGAAGCAAAGGAGAAAGTAGGAGGATGACTCATTGTCTTAGGTCCCTCTAGTTGGGCCATAAAATGGCGTAGATTCTCAAATTCAGTTTCTGGAATTGTAACTATCCATCGAGAAGAGTCACCAGAGGATGTAGTGTCAGTGTCAACTATCTTGGAGTAATTAAAGGTATGACCCATATCTCTCTCTTGTGATGTAACATAGTTTGCTCGCCCATTTCCTAGCTTGTTGAATTTTTCAGGTCGGCCAACAAGTTACCAGCAGTTCTCACGTGTATGTCTCATCTTCCCACAATGACTACAACAGAGTTTATCCTTATTAATGGGTACTCCTTTTCATGAAATTTTTTCTTTATCCTTATGATTAAGGTGTAAGGGTTTTTTAAAACCGCTCTTACCCCCTTTTTGTAAGAAATGAGTAAAAACTAAAGTCGATCTCTTTGAAGGTCTAGAAGCATACTAATGCATTACATTATTCTTGCTTTCTTCACTCTGAGCCAGTGCATACGCTTCATTTAAGGAGGAAAGTTGGCTCCTACTCAGGATATTGATGCGGAATAATTCAAATTCATCATTTAGTCCAACCAGAAATTTAAAAATTTTGCCTCACTTAATTTTTTTCTTTCTACGCCATTGCATCTGCCTGACATTTTGGCTTATATATTTCATAGTGATCTAATTCCTCCCATATGCTACGCAAAGTGGAAAAGAAACTACCTAGGATTTTCTCCCCCTGACGAAGATGAGCAATCTCTTGATTTAACTAATAAATCTATACAAAGTTCTTTACCTTGGAATATGTCTGTGCAGCTGAATCCCAAATATCTTTAGCAATGCGAAGGAACAAAAAACCATAGTTGATTTGTGGTTGTATTGGGTTGAGTAACCAAGACATCACAATCAGATTTTCAAATTCTCATTTCTCATAAGCTTGGGAATCTGAGTCAGCTGGTGAGAACATTGTCGTTGATGTAACCAAGTTTGCCCCTTCCACCAATAAACATCCTCGTGGATTGGGTTCATTCCAATAATTCATCCCATCTAACTTGACAGTGGTGATTTGCGCACCAGGATTATCACCCTAGATACCCATAAGTGATATGACACTAACAAAACTTGGACCCCCTCAAGTATCATCTACCTTTGTAGACTCCTATGATACTTTTAACATTCTTCACTTCACATAGTTATCTCAAACAAACAATCAGCCCAAATAATTATAGAAATCACCCAAATAACATCTAACGATGCCTATAAATCACCAATTACATCATCAGACCTTCAAGTTCAAAGACACAAAATAAGGAAGCATGGGTAGCAATTTCCATCTTAGGCGTCATGCCCTTCTTGGCAAAAAAAAAAAACACAATAGAGCTTTCAAATTTCAACCAAACTTTGCAAGGCTTGTGCCAAGAAATTCCTCCTTAAAAACAAATCCACCCTGTCCAAGGAACCAAGTAAAGGTCTCAAAAAACGAGCCCAAAGGTGTCTCAAAATCGTCCTAGGTGTCCCAAACAACTCTGGCCGAAAATTGCTAAATCTCCCTCTACACGAAACGAAACAAGATGAGACTTGTTTCTAATGATTCCTCATAAAAAAAAAGACCATTCCTTCCAAAGGAATTGATCTGAAACCTTTCAAATCATTGTAGATCTATGATTTGCTAAAAACAGGGCTTTTTGAGGTCTCTTCATAAAAAAATTCAAAATAAACTCAACCAAACAAAAAATCACCACAAACATCAGAAAAGCAAGATCTTTCAAAACCTTAAACTTCTACGCAGGTCGAAGCTATGGCCTACTGACGTCAATGTCATCCACTATGCCAGGATGTCTAATAATGTCCCAATCACTTCACGCTTTGATACCAAATTGATTTCTAGGTTGTAGGCCTTGCTTATGTGCCTATAAGAGAGATGAGAAGAAGAAAAAACAAAGAAACAAGATAAAAGAATAGAGATTGGATCAATCGTATGGTCTATTGTCTAATACATAGTTTGTATTTATATCAAGGGAGTATTGGTATACAATACATATGGTATACCAAGGAATACGGGTATATAGTACCCTTATTACATAAAAGTCCCCGAACATAGTACTTCAACAATGAGATCCATATTGTATTATTCCATTATAACTCTGCCTCAATTATGTTGTAACTTTTCTTTAGACTTGGCTGAATGCTCTAAAACTTTTGTCAAGGTGAACTTCAATACTTCATTGGTGTGAAACTAGATGGAAGTGATCACGTGGAACCCCTTCACAACCGCATATCAAAGAACACAGAGCAGCTAAGTACTAAGTTGGTGTGTATATTTGCTCTTCTCATCATACTTTTATTTCATTTTTCAATTTATGGATTACACATTCACATAATAGCTTGACAGGGTTTTATGGTCTTATTTCATTTTTTTTTTAATTTATGGATTACATGTTCACCGTAAGGCTTGTGGGCCTTATGGTGTATACTGAAGGTCTAAGAAGAGCCAAGTTTTACCTAACTAGTCCAGGTCTAGCTGACTACTTTCATATGTGGCCTACAACAGGCTCAAAACCCATAAAGGGGCAACTTCGGCTGAGGTGGGTACCACTAGCAGCACTCTTGATAGTAGTAGTCTTACTAATCTTTATGCTCTAGAATATTTAACCATTGTTGGGGTGGTTTATGTATTAAAATTCATGATGGCAGAGCATCCATGAGGAACAAGAATAAATTAGATGATCATGTGGGATCCACTTAGAGTTTTATTTTTTAAGGTTTAATAGGTATTATTTATTTGGAGGTCATCTTGTAAGTTGCATATAGATCAAAATTTTGAAGGTCAAAACTTGCCAGTTTGGCTTGGTTTTGGTATCATTAGAAAGCTTACTCAATTGTCTTTCAAATGAGACCAATATTTTGCAAATTCGATGTGATTTGGGAGAGTTATGACCAAATTACTGAAGGGGTATTAGTATGTGCCGAGAATATTTTTTTTAGTAAGTTCTTTTATTTTAGGTCTTAACAAATAAAAGGGGATGCTACTGATATGTCCTTAGCTCTCTAGGGTTTTATTAGGGGTAGGAGATTTTAGGAACTAGAGAATATCAGTTTCAATTTTAAAATCTTTTTTTTTTAAATGAAAGGGCCCATACCCTTTTGAATTGAATGATTACCAAAGAAGGAAAAAAATCTAATGAAGTGAATAGAGAATGGTTATTGAATTTTAAAGCTTTATGCTTTGCTTGGTTTTGAATTAAAGTTGAACTTCATTCACTTTTATCCATGGTTGGACTGGAGGGACCTTGGAGGACCCAAATTTTATAGTGGTTCGGAATTACAATAGTGCTTCTATTTATCCCTTCCCCCGGCCCTAAAAAAAAATAGTCCTTCCTCTTACCTATTCTTCTCCCATACATGTGCTTCAAACCATGGTTCAAAATATCACACGATACAGGGCGTATCGCGCGATACGTATCGGTATCGCAGGTCTGCAATACGAAACACCCATATACTGCAACATTTCGAGTGTTAAACAGATTATCGCGATACGTATCGAGAGATATACAGTTATCTCGCGATAAATTGTCTAAAACAGGGTTATTTTGGTTTAAACCGCGTCTCGCGAAGCTGTACCCCCGTATCGCCAGTCATAAAAAACCCTTAAATTTGCATTTTTTTTGTAATTTCTTCCTTCACTTACCTTCTATAGAGTAAATCTAAGACTCCACTTGAGTCTATTTCGTTTGAAAATGGCGATTTGAGCCGGATCGAAGGATTGAACCCAAAACCCCAAATTTCGACAAAAGCTTCGGTAATCTCTCTATTTCT
>JAOXJP010187017.1:0-11775 GCA_025762735.1 Platanus orientalis | reverse complement strand
TGGTTACATCTTATGGGTCTTACAACCAAAATACCCCTAGATAAAATGAAGAACTCCGAAAAATAACCTCAAACTACCAAAGAGACAATAATATTCCTTATTAGATAAATATTGACTAAAATACTCTCACATAAATGTACCCCCTACAAAAGACATAAATAATGTATAATTAAATAAAAACACTACTACTAATAAACAAAAAAATCCTAAACAAACCTAAAGAATTTCGAACATGTGGCATAGCATGTATGTCTTCTATTAGAATAAGAGCAGAGGTTCAGCTCTCTTGTGGCGTCTTTGATAAATTTGGAAGACACCCCTGAACCTAATGTCCTCATCAACTTGGTTTAGGAGAAATCCGGATAGTTTATGAGATCGGAATCCCAAGTTTCTTCATATAGTTAGTTAGGGGCAATGAGAAGCATGAAGATAAGGAAGATATTAGGATTATATAGTATTCCCATAGAGGTGGAAATGCATGGGAGACAATGGTTTATCTTATTCAGTATAATTGTTTAACATGATCATTAGAAATAAAGAAACAAAACTGACAAATGAATGGAGGAAAAGCATCGTAGTACTCGTTTGTAAGAGTAAGGGGGAATTAAAGTTGCATTGACTATCATGGTACTAAGCTTATGAACCATATGTTGAAAATTTGAGAGAGTGATTGAAATTAGACTAAGACATGAAGCTAGATTATTAAAAAAAATTATTTGCATTTGTGCTTGAGAGATCAACTATTGAAGCCATTTTCTTACTTGGGCGATTGATGGACTAATTTAGAGAGAAGAAAAATGATCTTTCTATTGTCTTTATCGACTTAGAGAAAGCATATGATTGAACACCTATAGATAACATTCGATGAATTTTGAAAAAGAAAGGGTCTTGAGTAGAAATGTTAACTTTGTTCCTGATATGAAAGATGAAACCATAACTTGTTCAAGGACAACTATGAGAGGGACAAGTGAAAGTGCAGTTACAATAAGTTAACATCAAGGGTAGCATTGTGTCCATATATTTGTGCCTTAGTTATGGATCGGTTTACTAAGCATATATAGGAAGGTGGTTCTTTGGTGTATCTGACAGTAATATTTTGATTGACAGGACTTTTTTTTTTTTGAATTAACAAGTAATTCTATTAAGAGGGAAACCAAAAGATACAAGACAGCCAAAAAAGCCGCAAAGAAAAAACAAACCAATAAAACAAAGAAAAAACTAAATTTGCAATTCAGCATATGGTTCCCCTATTAAACCTCATCTTGACCCACACTCCAATTAGCCAACCTATCATTTTGAGAATTCGAAGCATGAGGAACATGATGAAAAACAATCTTGAGCTCCTTGGCCAGATCACCTATTTCACAAATAATGTGACACAATCTCTGCAAACCTACCTTATCTCTTGAGAGGTGGGAATATGTTAAGTTAGAATTATGGAGGGATGATATACTTACATGTAGGTCACATTGAGTCAAGTGCCCTTAACCTAAGCTTAACTTGAGTCATAATGATGCCCCTATTGGGTCAATCAAGTTTAAGTTGAGCCTAACCCAAGTTGCATCTCTAACTCCCATAAACATGCTTTTATTCCTTCAATTTTTTAAAGTTAGAAAAAATGTATAAAAGTATTTCAAATTTTACATTTTGTTTAATGTTAAACATGGGTTGATATTTCGTTGTTTTCCATTTGTTTTGATCATCTAATTTCTCATTATTTATATGTTCACATGATTTTATCAACACAAGAGATGTAAAAAAAACAAAAAACCAATTTTTAATTTTCTTTTATTTTGTCAGTTTGTTTGTTAGTTTTTTTCAAAAACCATTTAGACTAGCTGATCAAACCCGTCTACAACTTTTTAATGATCAATGGATTGAAATCTTCTATCTTGAGGATTAATATAATAGGCGAAGGCTCACCAAACAGGATTGTAGACTTTTTGCAAATGAGATAAAAGATTCTGCTCCAACGGTTTTGCAATTAGGGTAATTAATGATCCCACTACAATGGTTTTTTAAGGAAAGGATATGCTGCACTCAAAAACAGTATGTTCCTCTGTGTCCTACACACAAACAGTGAACAGGCTTTGATTTGATACAAACACCCTCACATGAAGGTCACATCAGTGCCAAAAAAATGACTTACACTTTTTAGGAGCTGTTTATTATTAGAATTAATTTTAAATAGAAAAAAATCAAGTACTCCTCAAATGTGGTGAGGATTTTATACGCTGACCTCTAACCTCTGCTTGCCTCCACTGATTATCAAGTGGGCAGAAACATAATGCCGAAAGTGATTTTCACTTTTTGAGAGAGTGTAAATCACTTCTGACACTGATGTGGCTGCCCCTTGCCATAGGCGTTTTTGTACGCAAAGCATAAAAAGGCCTCGCCGCATAAAAAAGGGTTTATAAGGTTAAAACCATAAAAAAAAGTGTTCAAATGTATATTTACTAGTTATTTAAAACAGGCACCAAATTCAAGAAACTGTCATCTTGTGGTGTGAGAACACGGAGGAACATACTGTTTTGGGTGGGTGCTACAGATTCTTTCCCAAAGATTTATATCCCTGGCCGACCTTAGGCGATGTGACAGGGCCTCGCAAAGTCACTCCCAACTGTCTTGGTGTGGATTTGAACTGTAAAATCCCTCAAGTAATTTAACATTTCGAACATGGAATGGTCCACGCCGCCGCATCAGTAGGGATCGTTTGAAAGAACGAGAAACTGTAAAACCGGTACATTCATCAAACATTGCTGCTGCACTACTCACCTAGAAGAAACCGCGGGAAACCTCGCCGTTTTTTTTTTGGCCAGATTCGCCAAGTCAAGCATAAATTTCTGTGGCATCTTCAACCTTTAATTAAAATTTATTTTTATCGGACTTTTCGCTTCTGTTTGTCTCTTTCTATTGTTTCCAATCGCGAAAGCGATTTCTGTTTTCATCCAAGTGGCCAAAGAATCTATCCAACGTTAAGCATTGAAAGCATCGAGTGGATAATCTCCAATGTATTTTTCTGAATTTTAGTGGGTTCGCTGTATTCGATTACAGTAACAACTGTGAAAAAAAAAACATTACTTAGCTATCACATGGCGAAATTGTTGTATTTACAGTTTAAGTTGTTGACGTAATCGGAAATGCTTGCCATTATCGTTTTGAATATTGGGATCTGTTTGGGTTTGAGCTTGGGCCATGAACCAGGGTTTCTGGTTGTTGCTTAGGGGCTTGGAAAGTTGTTGTTTGTATCATTGCTTCAATGGAGTAGTTTTAGTTTTGGAATCTGTATAATCATCATTTCTATTGGCTTTTTGGAGTTTTTAAAGCCGTTGTAGAACCCAGACTCTCTTTTTCTTTGTTCGGTTTTCTGAATTCTGTCTTCTTTAGCTCAGCTAAATTGAATTATGGAAAGAAAGGGTTCACTATTTGTTTTCTTTGCTATTTTAGTCTTTGAAGTTTACTACTGTGAAAGAGGACTTGCCGCCAATGTTACTTATGATCACAGAGCCCTGGTTATTGATGGAGAGAGGCGAGTCTTGCTTTCGGGCTCTATCCATTATCCTCGAAGCACCCCCGAAGTAAGCTCAATTTTCTATCCAATAAGATTTGAGGTTGTTTCAACATTTTCTATCAAAAGAAACTTCAAGCTTTACCATATTCAATAATGTAGCTTGGATTGTGTGACTGTCAAACGATGTCAGGTGTGGCCAGAACTTATCAAGAAATCCAAGGAAGGGGGATTGGACGTGATAGAAACCTATGTTTTCTGGAATTACCATGAGCCTGTAAAAGGAGAGGTATAAAGCTAGGCACCTATCTTTGCTCAAAATTTTAATATTTTCTTTCATCTAATATGTTTTTGTGTTTTAATTTCTGTAGTATAACTTCGAAGGTAGGTTTGATCTGGTGAGATTCGTGAAGACAGTACAGCAAGCGGGCCTTTTTGTACATTTGAGGATTGGTCCATACGCATGTGCTGAATGGAATTATGGGTCTATATCTGTTTCCTATTCTCTTTCTGTGCAGCTCATTATACAATCTGTTCCTTATTGTTGCTGTCTGTTGCCCTTTTGTAGTATCCTTTGATTTTTACAATATCAAAAGGGGCATTTTGTTTGATCACTGTACTAGAGATTTTTACTGGCAGTAGTATAGTTATTCAAGGATATTCCCATTCTTTTCTGTGGCAAAAGATACACTGAAGATTAAGTTCATTGTAGAGGTTTGCTACCATGTTGAAGCTTGGATAACAGATTTTTAAGCCTGTACCATTGCTTATTACAGGGGATTCCCTGTCTGGTTGCATTTCATTCCAGGGATTCAGTTTCGGACGTCAAATACCCTTTTTAAGGTTCCCTTCCATCTTGACGATTATTACAATCCATGTTAACAATTTATTTGTAGAGAAGTTGCTTGTTTTTCTTTCTTTACAGTTTACAGTAGTTAGGTCTTGGATAATATTGTCTGTCTCTATTGTATATTCTTACACATGGTGTCTGAAATTTTTGGTTTGCTGATACAGGAAGAAATGAAGGGTTTTCTTGCAAAGATTGTTAGCATTATGAAGGAGGAGAAGCTCTTTGCATCTCAAGGTGGGCCTATCATTCTTGCTCAGGTAACTATTTCCCATTTTTTTTGTTGGCATACCTTTTTATGAGACTCAGTTATAAAAAATATGAGCTGTTTGAAGCTGTATTATGATAGGCAGGACGCACTTCTCTTTACATCTGTTACTTATGTACTTACGGTGGATTAATTTGAATGTTTATGCAGTGAAACTTTAGTGCAGTTTGGGAAAGTTAGCAGTATGGAAATTCCTGAATTTTTTTAATGAGATATTTAGCACTGGGTTTACTTTGCTACAACTTCATTTTTTATCTAACCATGCTATTGTTTGAAATAAGGAATACATTATTTGAATCAAAGCATGTTCTGGAAGCCTGTGAGAACAATTATGAAACTAATGGAGCTGTTGCAATGAAATAGTGTGTAGCCAAATTGTTCAATGAAAGTTTTGTACACACTGGCACAAATTTATTATCATAGAAAACATCCCTTTTCATCTTAGCTTATCAACTTATTTACATTCTGGTACGGTTGTGCCATTTGGGCTAAAACCTATCATGATTAACAACAGTAAACACAAAGAAAACAACCACATAGAGAAACACAACAAATTAATGTGATTATGAAAGTTTGCCCATGTCCACGGGCTGAATCCAAGTTCCACTCAGTGAGAAATATGAAGAATTACAAAGCTTTTATTAATATCAATTCTCATCTAAAACTTAGAATAAAAAAATAGAGAATTTCCAAGCACTTTTTTTTTGTAAACATTTTACATCCTTCTCACAAAAGCCTCTCAAAGAAATCCATAATGAACCTAAATTACATTTTCTTTCTTCAATACTTTATTTAAATCCATGAGAAACTATATATTGAGTTCTCCTCCAAAATGTCTTCAACTCTTTCATGTGGAATGAAAGTCAACTTCTAATCAGATACATTTCTATTTAGCAATTCAAACCTTTTTTGTTGGATCACTCACTAATCCAACAACTGAGAAACAAGATACAACTTCTACATACAAATAAAAGAGACAAGGAGGATATAACAGGGATACATAGCCACTGCTCCTAATAGCCTCTACCAATAGTTTGCTTCATTTTCTGGTGTATTGTGGTAATTTTTCTAAATAGTTAGACATGTGGAAGTGGGTTTTGGATATATAAAGACAAAGAGTCAACATAATTAGTCTTATTGTTTCTCTCATTATCCATGGCTTTAGTCTCACATATGGACACAGCATTTGTGCACATGCACACACACACACACACACACACACACACACACACACTATACAGTGTAAAATTTTCTCATTTTATAAACAAAGGAGTTTTCATGCAATTCTTTTTCTAGTGTTACATTTTTAAAATTGTTTTACGAAATCTTTTGATTCTACAACTCTGATTTGCGATTATAACTTTTATTTCTAAGATCACTTTGTTTCTATAGAAATCACTGATTTTCTGTTTTGGTTATGCCTCTTATTTTGGTCTTGAAGAGGTTATATCTCTTCATTTGGTATGCATGATAGCAATATAAGATCATTGTTCTTTTTTATTTTGGTCTTTAACAGGTTGAGAATGAATATGGAAATGTTCAATGGGCATATGGGGTTGGAGGGGACTTATATGTTAAATGGGCTGCCGAAACTGCTGTCAGTCTTAATACTACTGTTCCTTGGGTGATGTGCGCACAAGAAGATGCTCCTGATCCGATTGTAAGCATTTTATCACATCAATGAATTAATACTTGTCTCTGGAGGCATTTCTAAAATGTTAACATACACAGAATATTTTTCTTTTTATATAAGAACATACGCAGAAACTTGGGATCAGAAGCAAATGATATCATACTTTTTTTTCGTGTAAATATTTTAGCTGTTTTCAATTAAGTCATGCAATCCATGAGGTAGATTCAAACTTTGACCACTGTTGACATCAGTGGGTCTCCTATGATCTCTTCTTCTTTCTCAAAAGCTCAGAATCTTTCCTTGTGCTCTGATACCAAGTTGAAAGAAGTTGTGAATTAGGTGCTTGGTGTGGTTAGGGTTCTACCTGACTAGGGCTCTGATACCATGGTGATTCTCGTAGCAGAAAGGAAATCGTTCGAGATTAGAAACATTAGATGAGGAAGAAGGGATATGGTCAGGATTACTGAGGGAGGAACCGGATATTCTGTGGTGATTGAGATCCGGTGCTCTTCGGTTTGATGGTTGGTGGAACGCATTCATCTTGCAAGTCGGCTGCCTGCTTCAGATAGTTTAGTGAAGACTAAAGACGAAGGAAACAGAGTGCTGGTTCTTCAATGGAAAGGCAACAGCAGAGGTCGCTTCATTGAAGTCTCGGCAACACCAATAAATGGAAGAGGGAGACATCTCATCATTCCGGAGGATAAGGATTCATGGGGACAGGAGAACATGGCCAGAGTGCTCCAATCTGATTTTATTGAAGAAGATTACCCAGCTAAAATTAAACCCTTTGTTCATCGTCCCTTGGATTTTCTGGAAATTCAAGGCAGAAAACCAAAAGGGAAACCCTCGGAGATTTGGAGACGGAAGGAATCTAAAGGGGAATGGGCTCTCTGCATCTGTGTGGAAAGGATTGACGCTAGCCTTTCTTGGGGCGAAATTGAAGACCTGGTTTCTTTGGTTCTTATGCGAAGAAACAAGGTGCGGATAATCCCATTTGCTCAAGACCGTGGTCTAATATGCAGAAACTGTTGGTTGGAATCGAGATGGCTTGACGCCCATGGCACCCACATCATTAGACCTAGAGGTTTGGTTTTCCATAAATGGATGCCTCTTTTGGGCACAAAGGAGGAGGTGTTGATCGTGAAATCACATTGACTCAGACTTAGAGGCCTGCCTTTTCATCTTTGGAAAGAGGAGGTTTTCAAGGAAATTGCCCGAAGTGTGGGGGTTTAAAGAGGATGGATGAAAGGTCCAATTCGAGAAAGGATCTCTGATGGGTGAGGCTGCAGACGAAGATGATTGATATAAGGAAGGTCCCTCGCTTTGTCTCGGTTTCCGATGGTGAATTGTTATACCAAGTGAATATAGTGGTGGAGCAGGACTGGGAGGAAGCTCTTCTGCCCTTGAAGAGTGCTTTTAACGACGCCGGTAGGTATTTCAACCATGTTCCAGAAACCAATTTGGTTTGTGGTTTTGCCAAAACCAAGGATTCCGTACAATTTCAAAATTCAAATGAAAATAAGGAAGATTCGAGTAACTCGATATGTGATCGAGAGATACCCTGGTGTATGGACGATCAAACCCTCACTTGTGTTCAAGTTGTAAGAAGCGAGGAGGGTCATTATGGGAATGACCTAAATTCGTTTAGTAAGGAGAAGTTTGAGAATGAGATGACCGAGATTACCCTTACTATAACGAAGATGGATTTACGATTTGGAAAAGGGTTTGGAAGGGTAACATGGGGATTTCCTTGGAATCAAAGGGGTTTTAATGGATTGTCGAAAAAACCCTTGCTGGGAGCGGCTAATGGGGTGATAATGATGATGGTGACAAGTGTTATATTGTCTATTCAAACCTGTGGTCATCCTCCTCTTAACCTTTGGATGAAAGACTGCGTTTTATCCCACTTCGGCCCAGGGACTGAGAGACGGAGAAGTAGCTTCTCCTGTGAGATGGAAATGGCGTCATTCTTCTCTTCGTTGGAAGTGCAGGTAGGGGATCAGATAAAACCTTCAAACCGACAGGAGATTGGGGAATCATCTACAACTCGAGATTTTGAAGAGGAAGAGGTAGTTGACTGCGACTCTATGGCTTTCATCCTTGGGGATAAGGAACTTGAGAGTTGTTGGCTTATAGACCCTTCCTCTCCGAAAGTAAATAAGGGTTTTGATTCTTTCTCTTGCGAGGTTGGCTCTGCTTGTCTTGTTGAGGAGGATTGGGGGGAGGGTAGGAGAGACACGGTGTCGGAACCAGCGTGGCATCTTGATACAGAGAAAGGTCTAGAAATTGCCTATGTGGAGGATGTGATCCCAGATTTATTGGAGGTGTCTCTTTGGGTCTTGAACCAGATGCAAGCTATGAGCCACTTTCTAGGGGTGTCCTTTGAAGGAGTGAAACAAGAGGTAATTGCTCTATTTATGGCTTTGGAGTGAGAGATTTTAGCTACAGGATCTTAAATGAACAATAGGGGGGTTCATCGTGAGCTATAAAATTTGAGGTTTGTTTTAAAAAGTGGTAGAAGTGGAAGAAGGAGGATTGGTAGCTTTGCTAGTAACTGGGTTGGGACTTGATTAGGCCGTTTGTTCTTACTTGGGTTGTTGTTGGTTAGCCATGAATTTTTCAATTCTTTCATGGAATGTGAGAGGGCTTGGCCGTTATGAGAAAAGATTGTTGGTGAAAGATATTATTAATGCGAACTCTGTCGAGATGCTGTTCCTGCTGGAATCGAAAATGAAATCCATGTCTCGATAGTTTATGAGACAAGTATGCCCTTTTCCTCATGTTGATAGTGGTTGTTTACCCTCTAAGGGTGCTGGTGTTTGTTTACCCTCTAATGGTGCTACAGGTGGCATATGGCTTTTATGGGATACAAGTAAAATTTTAATCTTGCAATTTTGGGTGAGAACCTTCTCGATCTCTGTGAGGGGTCGTCTGCGGGATGCTGAAGAAGAGTGGATGATCACTAGTGTATATGGTCCTTGCATTCAGAACCGTAAACTGGAATTTTTTCATGAGCTCGATAGTATCAGAAGCTCTTGGACAGGACCGTGTATTTGTGGAGACTTTAATGAAGTCTTGTGCCCTGGGAAAAGGTCAAAGGACAAAAGTATTTTAGAAGGAATGCAATTGTTCGTGAATTTTGTCGACAAAATATGTCTTTAGGATGTGCCAATTATGGGGGCAACCTATACTTGGTCGAACATGTAGGCAAGCCCGTCGCTCAGCAAGTTCGATCGTTTTCTTCTGTCCTCAGAATGTGATTGTTCTTGTCCTTTCTCGAAAGGTTTGGCTCACCCAAGACCAGTGTTTGATCATACTCCTATTGTTCTTTGCGGTAAGATGGTTGCAGGGGATCCTAAACCATTCAAATTTGAAAATATGTAGCTGAAGAGTCCAGGGTTTGTGGAGATGGTCAAAGAGTGGTGGGATTCTTTTAAGGTGACATGGAAGCCTGGCCAACAACTTAGGTTGTAATTGAAAATATTTAGGGAAAAGTTGAGGTGCCGGAATAAGGAGGTCTTTGGTAATGTGAAGGTGAAGAAGAAAAGCTTGCTTGATGAAATTAAATTTTGGGATGAAAAGGAGGAGATGCAAAACTTGGTTGGAGTTGAATATTAGGTGAGAGACCATGCGAAATAGGATTATGATAAGATTTCAGGGTTGGAGGAAATTAAGTGGAAGCAAAAAGCCAAGTTCAGTGGCTAAAGGAAGGGGATAGTAATACAAATTTTTTCCATCACATTGCATCGACTAGAAGAAATATGAATTATATTCATCCTCTAGTGGATGATTGTGGTAATGAGGTGAGGCCGGAGGGGATAAACAACCATATTGCTTCCTTCTTTATGAAGCTTTATAAAGACCCCGAGGGTGATCCGTCCTAAGTTGGAGGGCTTGGATTTTAAAAGAATCTCGGTTAATCAAAGGGCTTGGCTTGAACACCCTTTTGAGGAGGATGAAATAAAAAATGTTGTGTGGAGCATTGAGGATGACAAGGCACCGGGTCCGGATGCATTCTTTATGGCCTTTTTAAAAGTTTGTTGGGAGGTGGTGAGAAAGGACATCATGGATTCAATGCATAATTTCTATCAAGAATCTTTCTTAGACAAGGGTAGTAATGCAACTTTTATATCGTTAATCTTAAAGATGGAGCATGCTTACAGGATCTTAGACTTTAGGTCGATTAGCTTGGTGGGAAACATTTATAAGATTTTATCTAAATCTCTGGCTTGTAGGTTGAAGGAGGTGCTAAAGGACATCATCTCTCCAAATCAATGTGCATTTTTGGGGGGTAGGCAAGTAGTGGATTGTGTTCTTATAGCAAATGAATGTATAAATGCTATGATGAAGAGAGGGGAGTCTGGGATGAAGAGAGAGGAGTCCAAGATTTTGTGTAAATTGGACTTGGAAAAAGCCTATGACAGAGTTAACTAGGAAAGTTTGGATTACATGTTCGGGAGGTTCGGTTTTGGGAAGAAATGACAGAAATTGATGAAAAAGTGCTATGGATCAACTCATTTTTCAATTTTGGTGAATGGCACATCGGTGGAGCACTTTCATGCATCCAGAGGTCTGAGACAAGGGGATCCATTATCCCTGTTCCTTCGCAGATGTATTTGGGGCTCTTCTCTCAAAAGCATTTTTGGGTGGCTTATTGGAAGGTTTTGAAGTGTGAGGAAATGGCCTAAGGACATCTCACCTCCAATTTGCGGATGACACTCTTATTATGTGCAAAGTTTCAGGGACTCAAGTTAAATATTTGAGATGTGTGATTAGATGCTTTGAAGCTGTCTCAGGTTTGAAAGTTCATTTATATAAAAGTAGGTTGTTTGGAGTGGGAGCAGTTGACAATATAGGTAGGCTGGCTGATTGCCTTAGGTGTTTAGTGGGATCTCTCCCAACGTCTTATCTTGGCCTTCCTTGAGGAGCTTCGTATAAGAGTTCAACTACACATAATTCTGTTGTTGATCATAGCTAGAGAAGACTTGCGGGGTGGTAAGGAAGCTGTTTATCAAAAGGATGGAGATCGGTGTTACTCAAATCTATTCTTACAAGCCTCCCCACTTACTACCTATCTTTGTTTGTTATTCCTTCGTCCGTTGAGAATAAAATTAAGAAATACCAAAGAGAGTTTCTATGAGGAAAGGACAAAGATGCCGCTGAAATGCATCTAGTGGCTTGAGATGATGTTTATAAACCGAGGAAACTTGATGGTTTGAGTATAAGTAGAATTCGCAATATCAACAAGGTTTTATTATCCAAGTGGTTGGTAGGAAAAGTAATGAGGACATTGGGTCCAGGTGTGAGTTCCAAACCTACAAGAGGTGGTGCAGGAGAGTTGGACCCCTACTTTGGTTCCAGTAGAGGGTCTCTACATGTTACAACAACAACAACAAACAACCTTATCCCAACTATTTGGGGTCGGCTACATGAATCCTGTTTCGCCATTTCGCTCTGTTTAAAGCCTTATCTGCTGTTAAATTACAAGCTGCCATGTCCCTCTTTACTACCTCTACCCA
>JAOXJP010187006.1:0-12335 GCA_025762735.1 Platanus orientalis | reverse complement strand
GCATGCAAAATCTGTGCACAATGCATGTGCAGGGGCCTGGGAATACTCGCATCAGCATTGAAAAGCAATGGTTTGGTTCACACTTATCCCAGATTTCATCTCCTATATCTCCATTTTTCTGATTGGATAAAAAATTGATTTGAAATACCTAAAACAATAAAGATACGGGTGACATCATAAGGTAAATTGCAATTTTCTGTTGGGTTGTTTGGAGTGACAGAAGCTTGTTAATTTTTGAGAAAGAAACACCTAACTCTAAAGTATCTACTTTTAGATTACTGTAGGAAGTGAGGCAGCTGGAGGTTTTTTGAAATTAATTTTAATGGGGGCGTTCAAGGTGATTCATAGATCAAGAGGAGACTTTGTCGCAGCCATTGCTTCAACCATTAAAACCACTCTCCTCATGAAGTACAAATGAATGCTCCCTTCAAAGGTCTTAAGCTGGCCACTTCATTGGGTTTGAAAAACGTGATAAAAGGACTGGATTATGGATGTATATCGATCTGATCTGGTTAAATATCCATATCTGATATATAGGAAGGAAATTAAAGAATAAAAGTACAATTTTTTTTTTTTTTTTTTTTTTGTTTGTAACGATGGGACTTGGAAGTAGATAAAGAAAAAGTAAAAAAAAAAAAAAAATGCTTAAGTTGGTTTGGTCTTAGAGGAGAAGACTAATGTGTTTTGTCTCAGAGAGAGAGAGAGATCGACTGGCAGGGACGGTGGCGACAATGATGATCACTGCAAATAATTATTGTCTTATCTTTTTTTTATTTTCTTTTTTCCTTCGTCGTTTTCCTCAGTCTTTTTTTATTCTCTTTTCCTTCTTATTTCTGTCTTTTTTTTTGTGTGTGTTTTTATTTTTATTTTTTATAATTAACGACTTTATAAGAAAGGATGAGAAAGAAAAATATAACAAAGAAGCCAAAAAAACTTAGCCAAATCCACCCCCACTTAGTAATTCTATCAGCTAAACCATTTTTGAACCTCAGGACATGGGAAAAGGATACGCTCAACGGTGAGGATATATATATATATATAATTTTAAATTTAGACCAAAAACAGGCAATTGGAGGCAGCAAGTAGATAAGAAGGTTAGAAATATCAAACCCTCTCACAAAGTTACACCATTTCATATCAATTTTTTGTGGAAATCAAGAGGCCCAATTGCCTAGATATTTTGTATCAGGCACCTCGCATCAATCTCTGTATCAACTAATCACCATTGACCTTTGTCTTGGCCAATCGCTAGGGTTTACTGATAAATGCACTAATGGTGCCCCATTGTAGTCCATTAGGGCCTGCTGCTGCATTGGCAACCCCACACTATTACTGGTGGAGGATAGACATCAGCGCAATCCATTACTACAATGGGCTCTGAAAGGCCATATTTTGCCATCTATCCTGGAGAAGCATATTTCCCCATTGTAGTTATTAATGTATTGATATACTTAATATCATTTCTGGATTGGCTGATAAGGAAGTAGGGCTGCCAATGAGCAGAGCTCAGCTCAGTAAGCGCTGAGCCTGAGCCTTGTTTTAAGTTTGGTGAGCCGAGCTTGAGATATGATTCAAGCTCGTTTATTAAGTTTATTAAGTGAGCCTGAGTCGAGTTTCACTAAGCTCGGCTTGTTAAGGGCTTGATTTGGTCAATAATTTTATATAAAGTGATAAGAGTAATATTCAAATAAGACTAATTAAGGTAATGAGACATTAAAATGTCAGTTTTTTTTTTTTTTTTGGCAAGCCGAACCTGAGCTTACCTTCATGAGCCTGAGCTCTTGATGAGCCTGAACCTGGCTTTCATGTGAGGAGCCCAAGCCAAGCTGGGCAAGCTCAGCTCGTTGACACCCCTATGAAGAGCTGGATACAAGAAACCTGAAATCACGATTTCCCTTGTGTGAAAAAGGGAGAAACCCACCATCACCCTTCATCATTTTCATCTTTCTTAAAATAATCATACCCATCTTTGTCATCATTAACATAATCAACCTTGGCACATCATCAAATCAATCCATGGGTCTCATCAACTAAATTATCATGGTGATTTTTCATCCTCGTTGTTAACCACCACCACCACCACCACCATTCATGACCAGTCTTCATCAAGTCATCCTCCCACCACCACATACAACCTTAGAAATATAGTCCCGCATAGATATGCATAAAATACTTAGAATGAGCCTTGTGAACCATCCAAAACGACAATGATAAGAATAAAAAAGCACATAATCCTAGTCTTGCGGTAAAAATGAAAGTAAATTAGACTAATAATACTAAGATAGCAGGGGAACGAACTCCACACCCCTTGCCTCATTCTTGTGGCATGCTATGTTTCTCCTCTCCATTCCTAAGTAAAGGTGAGTTCCATGCAACAGTTTGTGGATCGCGGTCTCACGCACCGATCCAAAGTGCCCATAGTAGGTAAGCCTCCCACCTAAAAACCAATCATTTTTGAAGTGATACTGCTACTAAAGAATGAGATCTTGTCAAAAACACTAGATCTATTATGAAAGTAACCCCCCTGGATTTCGTGCACACAAAAGACGTGCACAAGTTGTGTGCACACACCACGGGGCAGACACATCAGCTTCGACAAAAAGTGATGCTGATGCATCTGCCTCCTGGTCCATGCAAACAATTTTGCTCATGTCTTTTGTGTGCACAAAATCCGGGATCAAAAGTAACCAAACGAGACCGGTTTTGCCCAATAACCATTGTATATGGGGCCATTGGGCTGGCCACTATGTCTGAGCCCATTAAGTATCCGTACTCAAATCTTAAGCCAAGACTAGCCATCTTCTTATTTTGTATGGTTCAACCATAACAAACCGAGCCTCAAAAACCTTTTTCTTTGCAATTTGACCTAGTGCTAACATGCACTACCTCTAGCCCATTACTTAATATTAAAATTGTTATATACTTTTATAGAAAGTTTAGTGTCATATGTTCACATAGAAATATATGGATTATAAACAGCAATAATACCAGTTGTCTAGAGCTCAATCAATTCACCCATGATTATAATCATAATAATTGAAACGATTCATAATGTTATAGGCATGATAAAAAGCAAAACCACAAGCATGAAAAACAATCAAACTTAAAATATACCCGGATGATGTTGTCGGGAGCCAATGGAAATAAACATGCTAGTAAATCTGATAAAAACTTGAACCTGAGATTATGAGATTTGTTGGTACTGCTTGTGATACTCCACTACCCTTTAGGTGGATTATTTAGGCTTTTTCAATGTAGTAGCTTAAGTTGGCATCCACCTTCAAGGGATACACCAAATAATCACCTTGTTTTGCACAACAAATGAGCCAACATACGAACAATTAGGACAATCCTCCTAGTGTGTAGATTGTTAAATTCTAATATATATGTTGGCACTATCCAAAAAATCAGCTTATAGGCAAAGGATGTGTGGATTATATTTAACTTAGAAATACATCAGCAAATGAAGACACGATTGGAGCCAGAATTAAGATACATGTCTCGACATCTGATATGCATCAAACGTGGATCATCATTTACACGAAGCAAGCAAAGCAAGCAAAGCAATGTCACTACACACTCCACAACGGGCATTCGCTGTCATAACAGAGAATGGAAGAAGTAACTGTGACAAAGAGGGAAAGTGGAGAGTGAAAGTAGTCATTCAACACCGTAAAAAAGGAATTATAACTACCACAATGGATTAACTCAATATAAATAGATAAAAAAGTAGAAGAAGAGAAGGATCTTCAACATCAACATCAAATTTTCTATCTTAGAAGTAAAATGAGGTCTATCTTAAGAGTAGGAGTAACTTAATTTAGTCTGTAATTTGACTTGAGAGGATTGAATCTAGTTCATTTTTTAGATTCTATCTCCAATTTGTTTGACATCGAGTGGCACAACTCTTCTAGAGAGACTGGTGACTTCTGGAATTGAATAAAACATTTGTACTGTGTTATCAATTATTGTATCAACAAAGTTTGGTTTTACTTTTTTCATATCTTATTTTTTGAAGTCTATGGAAAATCCTCTTTGTTAAGGCATGTATTGGACCCGTTCCAATCACCCGGGCTACACATACCCAAAACCGAATGAGGAAGAAGTAAATTTTCCCACCAATAATATCAAAAAAGGAACTATGAAGAACAATGAAACTTTTTGTCCTTCTTCTCTAAAAAGCCAGACTATGGTTTGCATGAGTGTATATTTCACTTGGATCACCCAAAAAGCAAAAAAAGAAAACTAGCGTGTATGTGTGGGAAATCATCACCCTACCACCAACGTCTAACAATCATTTTTTATTGTTGTAACTGTGAGAGTCTCCATAATGTCTTACTAAAGGCCAATTAATGTAGTAAATATTTAATATTGTAGCTTATTCATATTTAATATGAGATTCAATATTGAATCTCATAATATTTATTATTAAATTCTTATTTAATATGAAATTTAATTTTGAATCTCATAATATATATTACTAAATATATAATAAGAACCGCCCATTAAGTGGCGTAAATGTTGGGCTTAAAACATTACACAAAAAAGCCCATTAGTTGTGACTAAAACGGCCTATTAACTAATTTAAATGTTCGTAAAATGGTACTAAAATCTATACCTATATTAAAACAACTTGTAATGATTTGGAGGCCCCCATTGCTTTCCTACACATGCTTCTCACACGTGTATTCTCTCTTCCATTTAATTCCTTATTAAATAATTTCTTTAAATGTTGTTACCATATTTTTCTTTATTTCTTTCTTTTATATTTTATTGTTATATATAATTAAATGCATTTTTTATTCAACATCTTTTTATTAATTACATAGATATTTTTTTATTATTTAAAATAAACATTTTAATCCCATATTATAATTTGTGTTTTTTTTTATTTAAATTTTCTAATAAAAAATTATCACATCAACAACACACATGCAAGTTTATTTATTTTTAATATAGCACAATACTTTATATCTTTATATATATATATATATATATATATTGCACAACACTTTTAACAATATTAAAATTAATCTTTAATTGCATTATTATCTCTTCCTATGTTTTTAGAAAACTTTCCACCAAAAACTCAATGTTTCTAAGTTTATCTGTATTATCAAATCTTTAATTATGTTAAAATTTTTCCTAAAATATATTTGTTTTTGCAAGACCTAAAACGTTTTAAGAAAGCATTTAAAATGCTTAATTATTTTTATGCAATACTTTTAAAACATTAAAATTAATCTTGAATGCATTAATTTCTCACTAAAACATTTTTTAAAACTTTCTAAAAACCTAATGTTTTAAAGTTTTTCTTCATTACCAAATTTTTAATTACATTAAAGTTTTTTCTTAAAATGTTTGTTTTTGAAAGACCTTAAACGTTTTAGAAAGCATTCAAAAAGCTTAATTTTTTACGGCATATGAGACTTGAAAGTTTTATTCCTTAATTTATTGCTAAATTCATTTTTTAATTATTTGTAATGTTTTTAGTTTCTTTATTTTAACATATCTTTTACACATTTAATCTTTATCTTTTCATCTCGTCTAAACCTTCACTAGCTTTTATAAATAAATAAATAAAAAACTCTCATGCCTCTTAGTTTTTCTTCTAAACTCCTCTTCCTTATTCTTTCTTTATTGTTTTCCTCCCTAGCTTCTCTTCTTCCTCTTTTTTAATGAGATTAAAAAAAAAAAATTTCATTTGACAAAAAAAATCACTAATAAGAATGAGTGACATTGAAGGCTTCTTCCATTTCTTGTTGAGGATAAAAAAAATCAATGGTTGAATGCAACAATTTTGATCCTAGAGAGGTGAGCTTCTATTTAAATGATGAGTAAAATTAAGAAAAATGTTGTTGATTTTTATTGTCTTAAGTAATTTGTTTATAATTACTAATTTATTTTTGTTCTATTTCTTATTTTGTTTTATTTTGAATTTTATTAGTAAATTTAAGTATGTGATGATTTTTTTTTGTTATAAAATTTGGTGAAAGTTTTTTGAAATGGATATAAGTTTTATCCAAGCATTTTTGTTCACTTATGTTCTAAGTCTTTATTTATATTTTTTAATATCTTTTCTTCAAGTTTTACTGTACAATACTATTAATGATCTTCACATCTCACATACTATGAAACAATGATGACAGAAAATGCATCACAACGTTCAGATGCTCATAGAGGTAACATGCAAGGGCAAGATACCATGAGATGGCTAAAGTGGGGTATCTTCTCTATTGACATATTATGAGGTACACCCCAAAAGCCTTAAGTGATCATGACTGTGAAATTTTTTCTTTTATTCTTTTAAGATATAATTTTTTTTATGTCTGTAGAGTTTTCATTTTGTATGGAATAGTTTTTGATTGTACATGTTTTTTTCTTTTAATTTTTTAAATCAATTTAGCCTAAACAATAAGACTGTTTGTGAGCAAGTACATTGTGCGTGTTATGTAACATTTTTTTAAATGGAGAACAAGACACATGTACAATTTGAGAGCTACAATCTCTTATCAATCTCTTTATTTATTACGTATACAATTGCCATGGCTTGCACATGCATACACACACACATATTTTACTCAACCTTAAGGGTGGATTGTATTCTCTCCTCTTACCTTGGAGGGTGCAGGCACATCAACGCCGACAAGTGATTTTCACTTTTATTTTATTTTTTGTGGGGGGGGGGGGGCACATATAACTTGTTGGAGTTGATGTGCCCGCCCCTTAATAGGGTGCGGAGTGGAGCGTTAGATAAGAGGAGCGGATACAATCCACTCTCCTCAACCTTTGATGATTTATTGTCGAGAGATTGAAATCAAGGGTGTCTCCATTCCTTTAACACATTTTAACACCATAATTTGACCAAATACAACCTAAACAATGTTGTTCGTTTGAATTCTATTTTTCTTTTCCACCTCTAAAACATTCTCTTATGTTTTCCTATAATTGATTTTTTTATTAATTTCATTTCTTTATATAATTATTGCCACGTGGAATTATAATTAAAATATAATCCATAATGGCCCAAGAGGAGCATTAAATATAATCCAAACTAAGTAATTTACCTATTAATCTGTCTCAAACCCTTTGTCTATTCAATCCAATTAATAGAATCCATCTCAAATTTGATATCTTGAAAATTTTGGTTTATGGTTTATCCATTAAAAAAATCTTTTTCTTTAATTGATTTTTTTTCTAGATTTTTTAAAATTTTTACTACCTACTGGCCAGTCACCCATGTTTGCAAGGGTTCAGTTGCTAGTCTCCATTATAATCACACACAAATTTAATGTATGGAAACTAGGAAACACAAAAAATAAGATAGGTGGTCATACATATACATGGCATACAATATCATGTCTTAACTTGACCAATGTGTATGTATGTAAGAAAGCAACCTATGATATTGATGCAGTGTCTCCACCGCCATTGTTAAACTTGAGGATACTTAAGCCCCTTTCCAAGGTTTTGTCTTCATCCTAGTCATACTAAGGAAGAAGAAATCAAATTTTCAAAAAAAAAAAAAAAAAAAAAAAAAAATTTATTTAATTGCATGAGAAGGCATAGGTGTGTGGATCTCTTAAATAGACTCCCATGCCTAGGTTATTACACTTCTGGGTATTTTGGACTAAAATACCCCTAAACAAATAAAAATCTCAAAAATAACCCTCAAGCTAATAAAGAGACATAAATATTCCTCATTAGACAATTCCAAACCAAAATACCCTCACATATGTGTACTTCGTACAAAATGACATAAATAAAAGTGCAACAACTAACTCAACCACTAAGAAACAAGGAAAATAACTCCTAAACATCATGACTAAGATCTTTAGGGCCTGGATCAACAAGTGGGCCCCCTACTAGAACCAAAGCAGTGGTTTAGCTCTCTTGTGGCCTTCTCTGGTAGGTCTAAAAAGCACATCTAAATATGATATCCTCATCAACTCTCCCATCCTAAAAAAGTGTGGTCTCTGATGATAAATGGTTATGGTACTGCTCTAGAATATCAAGGTCGATTTGCTATAGCTCGCTCTCTGTCAGCTAGGTGTTGTCGATCTTTGGTAACCTCCCCGTTGATTAGAAATGATTTGATGCTCCAAAATAGCCTTAATATCCTCCCTGTGAGCAGTAACTGGTGGAAGTGGTGGCATAGACTGAGGAGGTTGAGGGGTTAAATTCTGGGTATCTACCAAAGGCTTAAGATCGGGTATGAAATGACCATGATAGGGAACTAGATCCTCCACATTAAATATCAAGCTAGTTGCTAAATCAGTTGGAATATTTAAAACATAAGCATTAAATCCAATTTTGTTCATAACTTTGTAAGGTCCAGAACTCCTTACATGCAACTTTTACGCGACCCCTATTGGGTATCACTTAGGGTGGAATCTAATTATAACTAAATCCCTAACCTAGAACTCACGATGCGATCGATGCAAGTCAGCCGACTATTTATAGTACTCATTACTCATGGTAATTCTATATCTAATCTCCTGGTGTAGTGAATGAATATACAATGCGAATACAGATGCAGACTTAGATGGATGATGGGATGCAAACATAGGAATGAGGCCTATAGGAGCCCTGGGTCTATAACCTATAACAAACTCGAATGGACTCATGCTAATTTTCTTATTGACCAAACTATTGTATGTAAACTCTACTATAGACAAAGCACTATCCCATGACCTAAGGTTCTCACCAACCAGATATCTCAGTAATGTCTCAAGGCTTATATTTACCACCTTAGTTTATCCATCTGTTTGAGGATGATAAGAATAAGAGAACTGTAGTTTGGTACCCATCATCTTCCATAATGACTTCCATAAATAATTGACAAACCTAACATCGCGGTCAAACACTATGGACTTGGATACCCCATGTAAACAGGCTACCTCATCAAAGAATAGACGAATGACCTTAAAGGCATTTGAAGTCTTGACACATGGTATGAAGTGGGCCATTTTGGAAAAATGATTCACTATCACTATGACTGAATCTTGTTACCTCGGGGAGCAAGGAAGGTCTAACACGAAATCCATACTCACATTCTGCTATAGAGTGTGAGGTACTTGCAAAGGTGAATATAGTTCTAGACTCTGCTTCCTCTACTTTGTCAACTGACTAGTATGATATTGCTCTATTACTTTTGTCACATCATGTTTCAAATTGGGCCAGTAGAACTGGTCCTTAACTAGAGCAATTACCTTATCTCAACCAAAGTGGTCTGCTACACCATCTACATACATCTCCAAAATCAGAAAGTCCCTCACTGAAATGCGAAGAAGGTATAAACGTGTACCCTTAAAGAGATATCTATCACGAAGCACATACTCTTTACTCCTTATTGATTCATCACCCTGAAAGGAGTGAAAGATGAAGCTAAAATCAGGACAAAACTCATAAACCTATATGAGTCTTTCAAATCCGATCACTTGAATGCTCATGGTATATAGGATATAGACCTTTATACTCAATGCATCTGCTACTTTATTTTCTAACTCATCATTGTGCTTTAATACAAATGTGTACTCCTAAAGATACTCCACCCACTTAACATGTTGTGAGTTAAGTTTTTTCTAAGATCCTAAATATCTCAAAGTCTCATGCTTAGAGAATAAGATGAATTCTTGTAGTAACAGATAATGTCGTCAATATCTGAGGGATTGGATCACCGCATAAAATTCTTTATCATTGGTGGAAGATTTTTGTTTGGCCTCATTTAATTTCTCGCTAAAATAGGTCACAAGATGTCCTTCCTAACTAAGGACACCACCTATTCCAACCCCCAATGCATCTCATGCAACTTTAAAGACTTTGGAAGAGTCAGGGAGTCGCATGATAGGAGCTTCAGTCATCCTCAACTTGATCTCTTTAAAGGCCTTAGCCACTACTCGGGTCTACTTGAATTCACCTTTATGGATGCAGTCCGTAATAGGTGTCATAGCTAATCTAAATCCCTGGATAAATCATCTGTAAAAGGTGGCTAAACCATGAAAACTATGAACCTCGTGAATATTGGTAGGTTTAGGTGGCCATCCTCTCACTAGATACTATAAATCCTAAGAAGATAACCTATAGGGTCATGAATGCACACTTCTTAAGATTTGTGTAAAGACTCTCTATAGAGTATCTCACATACACTCCGCAAATGGCTTAGGTGGGTCTCCCTACTAGAGCTATATATAAGAATGCCATCAAAATACACAACTAGAAACTTTCCTATGTAGGGCCTCAACACCTGTGTCATAACCCCCATAAAAGTACTAGGAGCATTAGATAGTCCAAAGGGCATGATAAGCCACTCATAAAGTTTGTCATTCGTCTTGAAGGTAGTTTTTCACTCATCCCCTAGACTAATACAAATTTGGTGATAGCCACTTCTTAGATCTATCTTGGAAAAGATAATAGCTCTAGCCATCATGTCCAACATGTTATCAAGTCTAGGGATAGAAAACTTATACCGTACCATAATCTTATTAATGGATTTATTGTCCACACACATCCTCTAAGAACCATCATTCTTTGGAGTGAGAAGTGCAAGTACAACACACAGACTCATGCTCTCCTTGATGAAACCCTTTCTTAACAATTCATCTACCTACCATTTGAACTCGGCATGCTCTGTAAGGTTCATTTTGTGGTGAGGTAGATTGGGAAGAGCTGCTCTAGGAACTAAATCAATGACGTGCTAAATAACACGCATTAGTAGTAACTCATCTAGAAAATCCTTAAGAAACATCTCTCCAAACTCTCTGATGAGTGACTCTACTTCAGTTGGGAGATCAGAAATTGGTTTAAGGGTCACTGATCTAGCGACTAATGTAAACACTGGTGCATCCCCTTAAACCTTCTGCTCTAACTCCTTAGGACTAAGAATGTTCAAGGTCTTAGTCTGTGGACCTTTCAAATTCTTTCCATATTCACTAGATTCTTGCATCCAGACTGGGCTTCTGGTGAAAGTGGAGTGAGCTTTATCTTCTTGCCCTTGAACTTGAAAACACACGTGTTGGTCTTGCCATACAACATGGAATTTAAGTCATAAAGCTAAGTTCGACTTAGGATCATGTACCTTACATCCATAGGCACTACATCACACCATATATTGTCCTTATACTGGTCAAACTCAATAAACACGTGACATCTATGGGTGACTGGAATGAAAGAGGAATCTACCCATGACACTTTATAGGCTAAAGGTGGGGAGTGGTGGTGAGTCTAATCCGCTTCATATTATCAGTAAAACCACATTAATACAGCTTCCACTATCAATGATGACTCTACAACTTTTCTCTCTGCACTTGGCAAATGTATAAAAGATGGTGGTCCTCCACCAATCCTCTTTGAGAACAGACTAGGTGAGAGCACATCTCATCACCCAGATAGATGACTAGGGAGAGTGATAACTAGAATAAGAAGATGTAATGACAGTTAGACAAATATCTTCCCCCTCTCCATCATCATCACTCAGGGCCTGAATAGGATCAACACTCTCATCATCATCTACCTATTGATCGCCATGGACCTCCTCCTTGGTATTGTCCTCTACAAATAGAGCAAGCTCTTTGTTTAGATGAAAAACCCTGGAATGATGGCTTACCTAACCACACTTATAACATCTATCAGGATTGCTTGAAGAAAAATCCTTGACATATTTTTTCCTCAATTAAGAACTCAGTCTTCCTTGAAGGGTCAGGACTAACTCTAGGTGGTTGTCCTCCTGATGTGGATCACATATCTGGACATTTAGGATCTTGGGATCGTGGAGCCTAAGGCCTCACATACCTCTCCATGTCCTGTGTTATCTTGTAGATCTTTTCTAAAGTGGTGATGTAGTAGGGAATAAGCTTTTTATGAATCTTAGGTTAGAGCTCCATCTTGAAACAAGTGATGGTTATATCAAGACTCTCATAGACTCTACATCTCAACTTACTATCATCAAACCTCATGATGTAGTCTGCGATGTTAGATGCTCCTTGGTGGACTATACTATACTTCACAAGAAGTTTAGTGTGATAATTTCGTAGAATATACTTCTTCTTGAGCTTTTTATGCATGTCTGCCTAACTAGTAATGGATCTTTCATATCTTTAATAGATCTTATGCTCAACTGATCTTAGTACAACTGAGCTGACCTAACTAGTTTCATCTTAGTGAATTTCACTTGTCTATGAGGAGAGGTATCATACCAGTAAAAGTATTGGTTCATCCCTTAAACCCAGTCCAAGAAGGGTTTGGGGTCTAAGTGTCACACCCCAAAACCCATACCTATACGGCTACAAATTTTGGCACATGACATTAATCCATTCACATCAATGTCATTTAATTTG
>JAOXJP010186995.1:0-12336 GCA_025762735.1 Platanus orientalis | reverse complement strand
TCTATATATATATATATATATATATATATATATATATATATATATATATATATTTATTTGTTTATGATTGTAGCTGAATAGGGTAGAAGCTTCTACCCAGAAGAAATTGCTCCCTTTTAATTCTTGTCATTATAGCAACTGTTAATATAGAACTCTTAACAATTATTGTTATTTTTTTTATTTATTAAAATTTCTCTTCAGTTAATTCATTTCGTTACTTGTTAGTTCTTAATAAAAATAAGGTAGGTTTTGTCGGTTCTTAATTACCAAATGACATGTGCTTTCTATGAAGTCAAAGTTGTGTTTGTTGCATATGCAATCTTATACACTCTACAGTATTGATGTGAAATGTAAGAATGCACAAAAAATATAAAAATAAAATAAAATAAAATTTGAACCAGCAAATGACTCAAAAATAACAGAAAAATTGCTTATCTACAACAACAAAAATTATTTCTACATGTTTTATCATTCGGCGAATTCCACCCAGCAAATAAAATGCAAGCACGCATGGGTAAGGGCTCCTACAATACATAAAAGCAACATATGTGTATTATGATGAGAGAAAATATTTGGCAATAATTTTAGAGATAAAAGAAAAATTAGGAATATGATCATTGCAATTGGATTGGGAGTATAAGATAGGTAAAAGAAGAGAAAGAGAGAAGGAAAGAAAATCCCTTTCTAAGAAGAAGGATGTTCTGTACAGGATGTACCTTCACCCCCTCACAAGTGGGTGTGGGCCTATGCACTTTTTGTGTGGGACCCACACCCCCTGTGATGGGGCAAACGGTACATCCTGAAAAGAACATCTTTTCTGCTTTTCTAAATAAGAAGCCCAATTTTTTATTTTTATTTTTAGACTTGGGCTCTCTTTTCTGAAATCTCCAACAAATGAGCTTGTAAAGACATTCAAAACCCTAGAAAGAGTAAAGAATTTGGAAGCATGAAGACTAAAGTGGACATTAAACTTCAAACATTAACTTTTAACCATATCAGCCTGGATCTTGGAGATTAGATTCTATTTTGTTTTTATGTTTGTGTTGAAAAGTTGTACTTTTTCTTTCAATACATTATACTAATAGTAGTACTTTTATTTATTTTGGACTTTAGAGCTAATGTATATCTTGCTATTGTATTAGACTAATAGTAGTTTGTATAAATTATTCTTATTTTTAAGTTATGATACCACAACATGCTCATATTTATCATGAAAATAGACAATACTTTATTCAAAATACTATCAATATTAATTATTTTATAAAAATAAAAGTAAAAAGTAGCATGACTCTTCAAATTTTCCAATGACTCCTGGCCTATTTGAGTCGAATAAAAAATTCGAGTTAGTGAACCACGGTTAGAGACATTGTGAACACAATTAATCTATCTTCATGGTATCAGGGCATAAGATCCAAACACTTTGTGTTGTTCTATATTCTATATATAATGACTGATGTGGAATATTCTGTAAACAATAAGTATTTATATCATATAAATAAAATACTTTAAAATAAAATGAAAAGAATAACTTACTTGTCTAGATGAATTAACAAAAAATCAGACCCAAAATTGAACAAGACTAGTGTTTGACACTATGTCCTTAAGATAGATTTCGCCCCTCGCAGTGGTGCTTACGAGTTTCACGGGTGTTTGCCTCCCAGGATACAATGATCGACTACACACAGAAAAAACACTACAATTTGTGTCATGTCAAATCAAACTTGTGTTGTACTCTCTCTCTTACAAAACTGGTATAATGCACCCTATGATGCTTAAATTCAGACACCTCTTTGATGTCTATTTCGGACACTACGAATTTCAAATTTGGATAGATGTCTGAGAAGTTCTGGTTTTAACAGTCACGGGAAAGATTTTGAAGATGAGCCTCCAATAACAGGACAGAAGGAGTACCAATCACCTGCCTTCCCTCCAATTCTTCTTGTCGATGATTTTCCTTCCTCGCCATTGTATGGGTGGGCGGCATCACCAATGTTGGGTGATTGTGTTGTCGCCGGTAACGGCTTCACCGATGAAATGGGGCTAAGGATGTTCTATCCAGGATTTGGTGTCCAGGACACAATGGGACGTCATATGGACAAAATGGGTGGGTGGTGCATTTTTTGAATATGAAATATGCATTTTATTCCATATGACGGCTCCTGGTGTCCTGGACAGAACATTCTTTCCCTTTTTTTTAATCCAAGGTTAAACAAAAGATTTTTAAATTCTTTTTTTTTTTTTTTTGTTAAAGTTTAATGGCAACGTGTCACACTCCCTATCAGGCAAGCCCCTAACAGGGCATTAAGGTGACAGGAGAGGATCCTTTCCATATTCTTTTGCATAACCAGTCACATGTATATATATAAACACACACACACACACACACACACACATATATATATATATCTGAAAATTTCAAAAGCTTTCTTAAATAATCAAAACTTCTCTCCAAGTAAGCTTTCTACATCCGACTGGAATGATAATCAGACTGAACCAATCTTTATTTCAAGTTTGAAGAACAATTGAGAGACACCCTATTGATGGATTAAACCTTGTCTTCCAAGAAAAATATGAAGGACTCAAACAATTGGACTGCAAAAATAAGCCTGTGTCAATGTGTAATATTTTTTTGGGTTTAGCCTATGTTGTGAAGTTTTTGTAATTTCTGCTGAATTTGTGAGATCTTTCATGTTCACTGATTTTCGATGACTTCCATTCTTTAGTTCCTTTGGGTTTAAATGGTGAAAATAGCAATTGGGGCAGGGACGGATATTTCCATAGAAGCCACTGATTATGTGTTGATGAGGAACTATTTGAAAGATGTCGTAACAACCAATGAGAATACAAAAGACCTAGGTGCTATAATGAGTCTTTAGTTATCGATTTGAGCTCAGCAATTTTGACAGGGATGGGTTAGGCACTAGAATTCTGTCATTGGAAGCATGACTTCACCCAATCAGTAAAATTGTTGTATGAGACATGCTCCATGTTAATAAACAACATTTTTTGTAATTATTATTATTATTATTATTATTATTTTTTTTTTTTTTGGGGGGTGGTGGTTAACTTTCTTTCCAACCTATGAAAAGAACCACAGAAGGTACGAAAGTCAATGTGCTTTTGATTCCCTCGGATTCCATTGGGAATCCTATTAGATTCCTAGGCCCCATTAAGTAGCTTATATTTGTATATAATATATATGGATACTGTCTATTTATTATGTATTTATATATTATAATCAGTAGAATAGAGCTCACCTCAATCTAATTTTCCAAGCTTGAGTTCAGTTGGGCAAAACTCACCTAGCTCGGTTCATTGATACATTGGTGTTTGTTTTCAGTTACTTTGAATCATTGTTTAATTTATGCCAATTAATTAGTTTACTCATTGTTGTAATTTTTGTTTTCTCCTTTGAAAATAAGCAGCTTATTCTGTCTGGGAAAAAAAGAGAAAACAATGGCGGGTGAAAACAAGAGCAGAACTATTTGTGCTTTCTGTGGCTTTTTCTTCGCAAGTCTTATCGCTTTGTCAGCCTCAACAATGATAGACTGGATCCTGGATCCTCTCCAGCCACTTATGACCTGCCAAAGTCCTGTCTAACAGGTGGCAGGACACTATTGGAGGGAAAAAGTGAATTGCATTTTTGCTTTTTCCCGCCAATCATCTCCTGCCAAAGTTTGGGTATCACACTTGTTATTATCTCCATAGTGGGATTATTTTCTGCATCGCTAGAGTTTCGTCGCTTGTCTATAGGTTATATGGCGACGACCCTTCTTTTTATTGTTGTACTGATGATTCTTGTTGTGACTTGTGGGGAAATAGTCACCACAAAGGACATGGAAGGAAATAAGTGGTGGAAGACGAAGAATGGAAACTAGGAGAAATGGTTTCCAATTGCGACATGCCTACGGGAGGCTAGGATTTGTGAGACTCGATTTGAGAAGGACCCGGTGCATATTGGCTGCTGCCTGATACCAAACACTAGCAGCTCAGACTTGGATAGTGCCCTTTGGATATATAACACCACTGATCTCTGTTATAGGTGTTTATCCTGCAGGAATGCAGTATCCTCGAAGTGGGAGTTGGCTTGGACGAAGGCAAATACAGAGTTCACTATTTTGGTAACATTTATCATAGCACTGTATGCTGCACAGGCTTGTCTCTACTTGAGGAGGGAGCAGGAGCCAATTCTGCCACAACAGCAGCAGCAGCATCAAAATCAAGGAGAATATCAACCACCTGTTCAACAACACCACCAAGATGAATCTTCTTTGGACTCTAGGTTTCAAATTATGGACTCAGATGATAAAGATGTAGAGGCAATCCGATCAGCAATGGAGATGGAGATGATCAGAGTGGACCGGTAGAGATAATTGGTTGAGAGGGAATTGATCACCTCCTGAGCAACTTTATTGTCATTTCATTTACCCCAAAAGATGAACTTGTCAAATTTTACGAAATGTTGTGCATTTTCATTTTGGTTATATATGATACTTTTATATTATTTACCACTAATATTTAATGATCACTTAACGTGGATGAATCTGATCCAAACAATTGTCATGAATTTCAAACAAAACACAACTGGTTTGCTCATAGTCACAACCCAGCCAAGAGCAGAATTACTTTGGCAATCGAAACAGTAATTGCATGGTTCACAGGCCTGAAGGGAGATTCTATTCATCGAGTGGCCATAAACGTAAACTCCCTTGGACGTGAGCCACCTACCTTCCTGAACAATGACCTGTTGATCGAGTTCTCCCTTTGTAGGCCTGATATCACCAGAACATTGTCAGAGTCACCAAGTGTGGTTCAGACCTGCGATGGCTGGCCATGACACCCCACCCAGTGTGTTTAGACACTTTTGATTGCCTTCTCAACCCTCTTCAAGTATGAATTGAATATGGAGATATCATATACTGCAGAATAAGTAGAGATAAATTTATTAGTCCAAAAGCATTTAACACCCCCCTGGTCCACATGTCTCACAGAAACTAACACAAAGACATTTCTAGATGACCAGAATAAACTAAACTATTGATACAAACCTTTGGGTTGGTGACTAAGAGATCATCTTTCTACAATTTTTATTTTTTCTCCAATCTCACTGGTTAGCTTGGAGTAGTGCTCCCTATCATCTTGGTCAAATGGACCTTCAATGGATACAAGCGGGTAATCAGCCACAAACGATTTGTAAACAACTTTGTTGGCATCTCCATAAATCCTTTTTGACCCATCATTGTTCTACACTGACTCAAATAATTAAACCAAGTAAGATGCACACACACACACAGATGCTGCAGATGTTACATGCAATTCAGGTTGCGGAGAAAGTGGACAAACCTCCATTTGCAGATAAGTTCCTAATGTTTATGATCATCCCTCGTAAGAGAGCAAAAAAAATAAAATTCTCAGACAGACCACCAAAAGATATCCACAACACTCACCCTATCTCTTTCATAGAGCTTGAGATGCTGCATTTCGCACCTTTTTATCTGTTAGTATACCTTAGTTTATTCAAAACAGGACATGAATATGCATTGGTTGCATCCAATACTCCTAATGTTAAATACCCATATGAAACATTTAGGATCCCATGTAAATAAAGCACCGGGAAAGAATGAAGCTGTAAATTGTATAGACTACTAAACCAATGAGCAATAAGGCCAAGGAGATAGCCGATTGGTTGTCACACCAAACGACCGGAGTTTGCTGCATTGGAAGTTTCAGCTCCTTGATTAGCATGGTTAACCAACATAATTCGGCAGTAGTTGATGCGAGTGCTTTGTACTCTGCTTCAGTGGGGACGAACATGTTACCGTTGCCTGTGCTTTTTCAAGGACCACATGATTGGGTAGTTGATGCTTAGTTTTTGTAGTGATGTGATGCCTTCGATTCTTGTGGGTGCAATGGATAATGATTGAAGAGAAGTGAGACTTCCAAGCCCTTCTGGCAATAACGGTAAAACAGAACAATTTCGTATTTGTAGTAGCTCTTTTATTGCTTTGAGGTGTTGCATTCCTTCTGGTAGAGACGTTAGTTTGGAACATTTTTCAATCCGTAGTGTTCGTAATGCTTTGAGATGCTGCATACCCTCTGATAAAGATATAAAAGTAGGGCAGTCCTCTATGCTCAGCTCTTGTAGTGATTTGAGGTGTTGAATACCCTCAGGTAGAGAGACTCCAACTTATGACAGGATATAATCACTAATCTCTTAAGGTTGCTGAGGTCTTGGATGCCCTCCTCGTCTGATAAAGATGGCAGCTCTGGACAAATTGAATTTTTATGGACTAAATCCTATTGCTAGATGAGCTTAGAGAACTTCCCATTTGAAGAGCATAAATCAACTGATATTGATCATACAGGGTGGTACTGGTAGTGGAACAAATGTTTCATAGAGGTTGAGTAATTCAGATTATTTTTAGATCTCAATGTGGGCACAGTCAATCCAGTTAAACTTTTTTGTTTTCCGGGATTTGTCACTCTCATACCAATATATCTACTTAATGTCAACTCTCTGCGTCTCAAAACTAAGTTAAAGATTGGTATGACACTTCTTAGGTGAATGTGTTCAGGAATTTCCTTGGAGGTGGATTTCAAGCTCACATGCTGGAAAGTTTTCGAGGACCCCATTATAGATTTGGCAATTCTCTTGAACAACCTAGTCTTTAAATTGCAATTCTATCCTGTTATAGTGCAGAGTAACCCAATTCTCCATTGTAGAGTAACCCATTTCTCCACAATGTTTTAAACTTTACACCAAAATTTGTTAAGCGAGTGCTTTGTACCAAACAAAAGGTATGGTTTTCAATTCCCTTGACCTGCTCTCTACTTGGAAATATCTAATTATTTATTTATCTGATTGTTTTAGCCTATGCTAATTTTTCCTGTTTGATGAAGAGTATGTATCTGTCGCGGACTCAGGAGCTGAACTACAGCAGCATTATGTGCAAGGCTTGGAAAAATGTATAAATTGATATACATTTGGAGTAGTTTGGACTATATTATGAATTTTTTTGCTATGCAACCATAATAATAGAATTATGCACAGGGATGTTAAGGTCTATCTCTTTTCCCATGAATGTTAGTTTTTAAGTAAATAGCAGTTTGATTGTTTGTGTCCACCCCCTTTATCTCTCTCCATATTCTTCTTTGAGGCGAACATGTTGTACATCTTTGTCTACTTTTAGGGAGCAAACATCCTTGTTGATAATAAAGGATGCATCAAGCTTGCTGACTTTGATTCATCCAAGCAAGTTGTTGAGCTGGTATAATATATTGTGTCCTTTTTCCTGTCAGATTCTTTAGTAATTTTATTTCTACTTGGAACCAAGTGGTGTAGCAACAGTCCCCCCCCCCCCCCAATCCACTCTGCAAAGGATCTTCTCCTGCTGGCTTATGACCTGTTAAGGTCCTGTCTAACAGGTGGCGGGAGATGATTGGCGGGAAAAAGTGAATTGCATTTTTCAAAAATTGTAATTCACTTTTTCACTCCAATAGTGTCCTGCCACCTGTTAGACAGGACTTAAAAGTGGCAGGAGAGATCCGGTCTAGTTGAAAGAAGATACATATGAGAAAAAATAATAATTTCTATAACAAATGAAAAGTTTATGAAAAAATAATATCTAACAAGCTTGTAACTAACAAATTCTATCGAACCAAAAATAAACCCTTTTGAGACAAAAGATTGTCTTTTGAAGTTTTTGCTGTCTTTGAAACTGGCTTTAGTTGTGTTATTATTATTATTTTTTTTATAGACAAAGGAAAATTTTATTAAGAGATCAAACAGTTGCAGTAGGGTGTGAGATGACAGAGAACATTGAGTCCCATCTCAAGAGCCAATTATAAAATTTTACATTATGAAAGGTGGTACGAGACCCTACATCAAAGGCAAGGAATGAGTTGGGCTGGGGCGGCGAGGATTTTCTTTGCCAATGCTAACCTCCACTGAGGTTCAGGGGCGGCCTCATCAGCATGAAAAACGATTTACACATGCCCCCAAAAAGTGAAAATCACTTTGTGCACTAATGTTTTTGCTAGTTTGACCCATGGCAAAGGTTAGAGGAGGATAAGGTAGGCGTATAAAATCCAAGCCGGGCTGGGGAGACCCCTATAGGCTCACAACTTTGTCATAAAAAAAATGCATGCATTGCACTCCTTTCAAACAAACCAAGCACAGATTAAAGGAACCCCAAACCATAGGATCTTTCCTATATCTTGAAATAAAATCTCACTTTGGCTCCATTTGTATGCTCGTAAAAATTTGATGGGAGGTAAAACAAAACAGAGGTAAAAAATTTTGTGAGGGGAAAATGTTAAAAATAAATAAAATTATACTCTACTATGTTTTCATTTAGTTTAAATCCTGTAACAAATCATATTAAGTTGGGTCAATTTGACTTTGATTGAACAAGTTCTTGCACAACTAATTGGGATTAACAACTTCAAGAGAAGCATGCTTCCATCATATGTCCAAGAGTGCAAAAGGTGAAATGATGCTTGTTGTCATCTTTAATCCGATGTTGCTTTCCTTGAGAGGGACGAGAAATAGTTTCACGTTCATAGCATCTTGCATCTTGAGAAATGTGTCTCCAACTGGTCCTTATGTTGAGCCTGGTAGTTCACCAAAGGAGGAATTTCATAGTCGTGCCTTAGCTAAAGAGAGTATTAAGGTCCTTAAGGAAATGGGGTAGTGACTGATGCCTTTTATTTTTGGTGCAGACATTCTTCCTCCTACCATGTCTTGCAATCATAATAGCGTGTTTCTCATAGAGCTGATCTAGGTTTGTCAAAATATGAAATCATGCTCTATAACAAAAATAGCAGAATTTGTATATCACAAAAATTAGTTGATTGGGAGTTTATGGACATGCCTTCCAGAGACTTAACATGTGAGAATCACAATTTCTTAATAATATAGCATTCCAGGCATGAGTCTCGCATTAGCCAAAGAACTAGAACACAACCTTTTCCTCTTGTTTTTTGCTTCTCCAATGAACTTATTGAAGAAAGTTTATTGTGCTTGTAGTTTAAACTCTAACAAGACACAAATGGAACACTCCTAGTGATTGCCGATTGATTCGTCTCTCTTGCCATGGAGATCCCATCCACTAATCAGGTGATTGTCACTATCCCATTTATCTTCATTTGAATAAGTTTCAACTCAACTCAACAAAGCCTTATCCCAAGTACTCTTCATCCGGATCATAAGAAGATTAGGAAATGTTGTGCTTTACTTGTGACTAGGTGATTAGTGGGTACAAAAGCTTCCATGACCTGGTCTAATGTAGATACATATTTAATCCAAATTAAAGGGATGCCAAAAAAACTAAAATACAAACTAGCTTCACAACCCAAATCTAAGCTATTACCTCCCACCCTCACCCCCCCTTGGAAAAAAAAGGATGAGCTACTTGGTTTCTCAATCATCCTCTATGATATGAGATCTCACTATAACAAAAATGGTTTTTAGCAACATACTTTAGAAAGCGTTTTTGTACAAATGCTACGAAAGGTATATTATCATAGAGCGTTTATCTCAAAAACGCTCCAAAAATGCTGCTAAATGGGTTAAATGACAACAATGCCTAAAAAACGCTATTTATACAACGTTTTCAAAACGCTTTTTATAAAGTCGCACAAAAATGCCTTTTCAAAATGCTACTAAAAGTGGCCGCACAAAAACAACTTTAGAGACGTTTTCAAAACGCTTCTAAAAGCCGCACAAAAACATTTTTAGAGGCATTTTCAAAACGCTTCTAAAAGCCGCGTAAAAACACCTTTAGAGGCGGTTTCAAAATGCTTCTAAAAGTGGCCACACAAAAACACCTTTAGAGGCATTTTCAAAACGCTTCTAAAAGTCGTGCAAAAACACTTTTAGAGGCGTTTTCAAAAAGCTTCTAAAAGCCTCCGTGCAAAAACACTTTTAGAGACATTTTCAAAAAGCTTCTAAAAGCCTCCACGCAAAAACACCTTTAGAGGCGTTTTCAAAATGCTTTTAAAATCCTCCGCGCAAAAACACCTTTAGAGGTGTTTTCAAAATGCTTCTAAAAGCCAACGCTATATATACCCTCCTGTGTTCTCTTCCTTCCCACTTTCCTTTTTTCTCTTCCCACGTTCAAGCTCTCTAAGGTTAGGGTTCAGGTATGCTTCCCTCTCACCTCTTCCCCCCCTCTCTCTACCTCTAGGAACTAAGGTGGGTATATTTATGCTCTTCCAAAGCAGCTATTGTCGACACTATAGAGACCTTCGCCAGGGGGTTCTGGGTAGTGAACTTGCCACACCGATCTCATTGCAGGTGACAACATAGCTGGTGCTTAAAGAAATTGAAGTTGTGTATCTCTTAGATCTGCCAGAAATCTTGTCATTGACGGCTTTACAATCCTTAACCTCACATTTATTCTTGTAGATGGACAAGATCAACATCAAGAGGCCTTACAGGTGCGATCCAACACTTCGGCATGATTATCTACAGCTTTATTGAATGGATTAGTGCAGCGATTAGATCGGGTAGGATCAAAATCCCATGCCTTGATGAAGGAAAATTATGTTTTTTATTGATTATTTTTGGAGTTTCTTACTTGATTTAAAGGGCCAGATCTACAAATATTTCAGTGTGGTATTACAATGAGTTGGTTTTTCCTAATGAATAGTAGCAAATTCCTTAGTTGTTTGGATGAAGCACATATTATGTTTGAAGAAATGCTTGGCCTGCTGACAAGGGCCAAATAGCAATGAATCCATTCTTTTTTTTTATTTTAAAATATTTAGACATACTTTAAGAAGCGTTTTTAAATGCCTCCTAAAGTAACGCCACCTAAAGTATACTTTAGGAAGCATTTTAAAAAAGCTGCCTAAAGTCTCTGACTTTTCAAGACGCATGTCAAAACAATGCTTGGAAAATGCTCTTTATAACTATAGGGAACATTCTTTAAACGCTCCAAAAAGTGTTTTTTGTTGTAGTGCCTGAAATGAGTCGTATGACCATCCTCACCTATTGATGTGACCCGATGGCTAGGTACCATAAATGGGTCATAAGATAGTTCTCACCTATTGATGTGACCCAGTGATTGGGTATCTAAAATGGGTCATAAGACCATCCTCACCTATAGATGTAACTCAGTGATTGAGTACTTAAAATGGGTTGTAAGACCTTCACCTATTGTTGTGACTTAGTGATTGGGTACCTAAAATGGGTCATAAGACATTTTCACCTATTGATGTGATGTGGTGATTAGGTACCTGAAATGGGTTAAAAGACTGTCTTCACTTATTAATGTGATTTGGTGATTAGGTACCTAAAATGGGTCATAAGATTGTTCTCACCTATTGATGTGACTTAGTAATTGAGTACCTAAAATGGATCATAAGACCATCTTCATCTATAGATGTGACCTAGTAATTGGGCACCTAAAATGGGTCATAAGATCATCTTCACTTATTGATGTGACTCGGTGATTGGGTACTTGAAATAGGTTGTAAGACTGCCATCACCTATTGATGTGACCCAATATTGGGTACCTAAAATAGGTTATAAGACTTTCTTCACCTATCGATGTGACATGGTGATTAGGAACCTGAAATGGGTCGTAAGACCTTTATCTATTGTTGTGACCTAATGATTGGGTACCTGAATGGGTCGTGAGACCGTTTTCACCTATTAATGAATCTCGGTGATTGGGTTAAAACCAAATCCACGAATCCAAATGGTACTCAAAATTCATGCATTTATAGAGTAGAATGTAACTATATAAGGATACAATGTGAGATATGTCCATGTTAAAAAAAAAAAATCATATGTGAGACTATGTAAAGCCCATGCTCAAAACCAAACAGAAAGTAATAGTTCATACTCACACCAAAACTAAGTGTTTGGAATTCCTCTTACAACTTTACAAAACTAATAAGAGTATAAGAGGCCCCCAAAAGACATGTGAATGCAATGATACTAATGTGGAGCTTATTGGATCAAGTGTAAGTGGATAAAATCAGGTTGGAAACATAATAATAACATTAATGACCAACTAGCATATGAAATTGAATAAGCAACAACACTTGGAGCTAATCGAATTAAAAGAGATTACCAACTAGCAATAATGGTATGGATAGAACTCTCAAGTATAGGGAAATCAAAGAAAACATCGAGCATATGAAATAGAAATCATTTTTTCATTTTGAATTTCACAAGGATTAAACCTTCTTACATTCAATCATAGTAGGAAATTTAGGATTCCAATGAATCTAGAATAGTAGAACAAGAGAATGAGTAAACCTTAATTAAAACATGCTCTAATTGGAGTAACATACCCATGGAATCCAGAATCTGTCTCTTATACA
>JAOXJP010186984.1:0-12336 GCA_025762735.1 Platanus orientalis | reverse complement strand
GCAGTACCCCTAGGGACCCAAACTTATGTTCAACATTATTATATATAAACACACAATGTTTTATGGGCTAGTCCATGTAAGACTATTCAAATTCCACACTTTTACCAGTGATCAACTAGGCACTTTTGGAGACAATTTTTCATTCACTCATTAACAGTTTTGAGTTTTGAGCATCCAATTATACAATATTGTTCTCCTCATTGAGGTGAACATGAACCCATGTAGACCCACCTCAAACAACTTGTTGATCCCACTTTTATTTTACCTCAAAGATGCTTACCCAATCAGATTTTGAATCTGGGCACAAAAAATCTGGATGTTTCAAAACCATTTCCAACAGCTCATACATAAAGTTAGTCAAATATCTGCAGGTATAAGACTAAGTAGAAGATCTGTGCTGTTTTTCTCAAACCCACTAAATGGCTATTTGCAAACCAAGCAAAACCATCTCTGCTAACAATGGTGAACATATTCGTCTTAATTTATTTCGAATTGTGAGACTTTTTCCCTTCGAGTTATGCAAAACAATACCCATGCTCCCCTTTTTGTTTTCTTGTAGACAAAGCTCCATCAAAGAGAAGAGGGCTTAAGTGGACCAAAGATCAGCTTCTTTTTCAAAGAAAAAATTGCATAAAACAAATGGTTAAAATTCATGTTGAATTCTGGCGTCCGTAATCTTTTAGATGGGACAATTCCACTTGAATATGAGACACAAGGCAACATTCATAGAGGCCCCAAAAACCATCTACGGGTATTGTAGCATCTACAGATCCAAGATGCTCCCTTAACTGACATTTATCTCTATAGTCAAGCCACAATCTAATCGCAATTCCCATAATTTCAATTGGGACCCCTCCTCTATCAAAGAAGTCGCAGATGAAGACTGATAAGAGGAAGTCCATTTTGATGCATTTTAACGAGTTCAACACGTTTAACATAATGCAGTTATAATAATGTTGTCCGGCAGTGCATTTTGAGCAGGATGTATCTTACGACAGAACACAAACTATTGGTCCAAAAAATATATATTTGAATCTAAAGATTATGACTGCAACCCACAAGTTCTATATGCCACTATTTTGATACCACTATAACAATTTTATCGATTCATCATGTTTAAATAACAAAAGATTAGAAAGAGCAGAAAAATGAGGGGAAAGTACTCACCTTTATAACAGCTGATATAACCATTATACTGGGGAATAACAGTCAAGGTTTCCGCTATGTTGATTATTTTAAATCATGTTTAGTTGCTAAATTCACTGGCATCTGGCTGGTTCCAAGTCAACTGAGCTAAACCTTCGTCCAGGTCATTTTCACAATCACCTACTACTACGAGTATAATTAAGATTACAACTACAATGTCACCTACTAAAACAAGTTCACCTGCTAAAACAAAGTCTAAGACTAAAGTTACAGCTTCACCTTGAACAAGGAAGAAGCAGAACCATTGTCACAATAACATCTGGGCTACGATACGCGGTTAGTAATTACATACAAACCATTGAAAGCAAATGAGATTGGGGCCATAATCAGTGTTACCATCTTCGATCTATCGCATGATCTGAAATTGTGTCCTTACCGGTAGTATGCCTGCTGATACCCCGGTGCCAAACCATTGCCATAGCCTCCATATGCCGAATAATTCATTGGAGCTCCCGGATAAGGCCCAGCAAGTGCAGGAGGGGCTGCTGCTTCTGGTGAATATGCATAAGGGTCCCTCACAGCTGGTGGGCTCCTGCTACCATATATGGTAGGTGGTGCTGGCCTGTCATAAGAGTAATGGGGAACCCCAGCTGGGTATTGGGAATGGGATGGTGACCTGACGAATGTAGGGGCTGAAATGAAAGAGGATACATGTGCATTTGTCAGGCGGCCAGCCTTGGCAGGAGGCATAGGTCCCCCATTGCTAGCTCGTGTTCGCTTGTTGGCAGGGACAGCAGCTGGCTTTTTCTTCTCAACCTTGGTCTTTTCTAGCTGTTCAAGGCGCTTCCGGAGGCCTTCTGGAGGGAACTCGGTCTCAAGCTTGTACTCCTCAATGCACTTAATGACAGTCCGAAGTGCTGACTGCTCTTTGCGTCCAGCTAGATGCTGCAATAGAAATCAACATGCAACAACAATCAGCACGAAGATCTCTTACTAGCATTGATTTACCTACTACAGTATAACATAATGCACAAATTTCCCTCTCCACTTGAGCCTTTGCCCCACTCTATACAGAGAAGAGTGCAGTGGTCAAGGAGATCATTGGATGATGAAACGCAGACATTATCGTTCTCTAGGAATCAAAACTTAAGACTGTTGATGATAACATCATCAGAGAGATTTGGGGTCTGAGAAGGGGGGCTGCTTGTTTTTCCTTCAGTCGGTATGGAGGCATTTTGATTGTCAGATAAAAAGGTTGGAGGAGGTGGTTGACTGTGCCCTTGGGAATTCCCCTTTTTGGGTGAAGTGCAAAATGGTTTCTTTTCTTTCTTTCTTTCTTCTTGATTATTTAAAGATGTTATTATTAAAAACTAAAAAAAAAATTGGTCAGTTATTTGATACTTTCTGGATCACTACAGCAATAATGGACAGTTATTAGATACTTTCTGGGCTGATCTCAAAGGAAGGGATTTGCAGTCATTGGAATCTTCCTTGGGTTGCTGGTGGAGGTTTCACCAAGATTCAGTTCTCCTATGAGAGGAAAGGTGGCCGTAGAAGAAACCCAGATAATAAAGAATTCACAGCACACAGCCAATGAATGAATGGGATTGATATTCAGTGCAACGGTTTTGCTTTACTTGGTCCAACTTTCAAGACCAACCGGTGATGAAAAAACTTGACAGGTTCCATTTCCAGTAGTATGGAACAACAGTTTCACTCAATCAGATAGGAGGCTCAGACGGCAGACCCACTTCAGATCACCTCCATATGCTCCTCTCTTGAGAAGGTAAGTCATCAGGACCAACCCATATAAATTCGAAAACCTGTGGCTGCCATATCCTGGATTTGTCAAGTTAATTGCAGGATGGTGGGGATTTTTCCGTTTCAACAGCTCTGAAGGCTCTAATTTTTAAGCTTAAGCTAAAGGCTCTCAAGGGAAGTTTGAATGATTGAAACAAGCACGTGTTCAGCAAATAAAGATAAGGAAAAGTGTGTTGCTGAGTTCTATTCCTAAGTGGGAGATGAAAAGGTGGCCCCATCATCTGCGGAGGACTGAGCCAGCAGGGCTTTAGCTATATAGGAGTTGACAGTGACTCTAGAAACAACAATATGAGATTGTGTCATTGAATGGCATTTTGCAGAAGAATAGATGCTTTTTCTAGGGTCAAGGTGATGCAATCTTTGAGAGTGAATAAGCAATCAAGAACTGAGTGGTAGATTCTATGACGGGATGTATGCCAAAGCTTATTCCCATTAGCTTGCCTTGCACAGCCTTTCTTTCAACCAGCTCTCGGATCAAGAGGGAACTTGGCTTGAGAGACCATTTTTTGGAGGAAGTTAAGGCTGCCAGTAGTGACTTGGGGAGAAATAGGGATCTAGGTCGGGAAGGAGTTTTTTTTTAAGTAAAATTTCATTAAGAGAAAAGGGATGAGAGGTCCCCATAGACAACAACCAAACAAGACAAAAAGAAATAAGTACAAGAAAACATTTGACCCCAAACCCTTTTGGCGTTAACCATCGAAATATCCCCCATATGGTTACACGCCATACCCCAAAAGCAAATTAAATCCTTTACCTTACAAAAGATATTGAAGGTTGGTTCCGAACAACCTTCAAATACCCTCTTGTTGCGCTCAAGCCAAATTAACCAACAAACAGCCGGACACACCAAATTCCAAAGAAGACGACCTTTCTTTGGAACCCTCCACATTTTCCACAAAGCCAAAAGCATAGCCGTCCTATTTGGGAACACCCAAGAGAGATGAATCTCCCTCAAAAACCTTTCCCATATCTCCAAAGCAAATAGGCAATAAATAAATGAGTGGTCACAACTTTCAGCTTCTTTTAAACAAAGGGGGCAAGCATTTGGAATGATCATACCACGATTTTGGAGTAAGTCAATAGTCGGAAGTCGATCCTTTATCACTGTCCACAAAAAGAAAGTAACTTTGGATGGGATAGGAAGCTTCCAAATATGAGTCCAAATACCTTCTGATTATGTCTCATTCCATCCTTAGAAAATGTCCAACTCAAACAATCATCAGCCTCCCTCCTCAAACAAATGGAATCCACCCTACCTAACAAATTTGACAGATCATCAACTTCCCAATCATTTAATCCTCTTTGAAGATCCACATGCCATACACCACCATCACCCACAGGAACCCAATAATCCTCAACCAACGCCTCCTTGTTTCGAGCCAAACGGTATAATGTGGGATGTTCAATCATTAGGAGTCTAGGGGAGCACCAACAGTCTAACCAAAATCGAGGTCTTGAACCCGAGCCCACTTCAATCTTGATTCCTTTTTTGAAATCAACCAAGTTGTTCACAATCGCCTTCCAACAACCACAACCATATTGAAGAGAGGAACTTTTTGTTTCTCAATCATTTACCATACCGTATTTGTCAGCCACAACCTAACACCACAAACTCTCACTTTCATGGCCAAAACTCCAAAGCCATTTTGAGAGAAGAGCTTTGTTCATGTCCCAAATCCAATTTATACCAAGACCTCCAAGATGCTTTCCTTACATACATCATCTCAAGCCACTAATTGCATTCCATCACCCTTGTTTCCTTTACCCCAAAGAAAATCTCTTTGGCATTGCTCAATTTTCTTTTCAATTGTAGCTGAAATTGTAAGGAGAGAAAGAAAATTAGTGGGGAGACTTGCCAACACCAAATTGATTAGAACCACTTTCCCTCCTTTAGATAAGAGGAAGCCTTTCCATCTAACCAATCTTTTCTGAATGCGATCAGTCATAGGATTCCAAGAAGCCGTACTTTTATAAGCACCAAGAGGAAGGCCAAGATAAGTGGTTGTGAGAGAGTCCACCATATAACCCAAACACTCCGTAAGCCTACTTATCTGGTCCACATTACCGACCCCATACATCCTGCTCTTATGAAGATTCACTTTAACCCAGAGACAACTTCAAAACACTGGATCACACATCTTAGATACATGACCTACTCCTTGGACGCTTTAAACATAATAAGTGTATCAATGACAAATTGTAAATGAGATACCATCAAGCCATTTTCTCTGACCTTAAAACCTTCCAAAAGATAGCCATTAAAAGCTTTAGTCAAAAGAGCTTCAAAAACCTCAGCCACCACCGAGAAGAAAAAGGGGGATAAAGGATCACCCTATCTTAGACCTCTCTAGCTATGAAAAAATTCCACCGAGGTCCCATTTAATAACACCGAAAACGAAACTATCCCATAACATTTTTTCATACACCTTTCTCTGTTGCCAAATCCCAACCTTCTCAACATATAGTCAAGAAACTGTCAATTTACTCTATCATATGCTTTCTCCAAGTCCAGCTTACAAAAAACACCAAGCTCACCTTTCCATCCAAAGACTCATTTGTATCAAGAACACCATCTACGGACTAGCGACCCCCAAGAAAAGCACTCTGGTTCATCGAAATTACATCCCTCAGCGCCTCCTTAAGCCTACAAGAAAGCATTTTAGAAAGAATCTTATACACACTTGCAACAAGGCTTATGGGTCGGTAATCTGGAATCCTAGTAGCACTATCCTTCTTTGGAAGGAGAGAAACAAAGGTCGCATTACTTCCCAAATCTAGAAAGGCCTCTTCATGGAAATTTTTCATAGTGTCCATGACATCACATTTGACCACCTCCCAACAGCATTTGAAAAAAGACAGAGAAACCATCAGAGGCGCTTTATCATCCTCAATACTTCACACCACCCTTTTAACCTCCTCCTCAAATGGACGCTCCAACCAAGATCTCATTCAACTTAGGTCTTTATATCTCGGGTCCTTGAAGAGCTTCATAAAATAAGCTACAATGTAGGATTTCAAGCACTCTGAATCCACCTCCCTACCATTTTCGTTCACTAAACAGTGGATAAAATTTGTATTTCTTCTTGTCAAGCAATCCTATGGAAAAAACCTGTGTTCTTATCACCCTCCTTTAATCACTTAACCTTGGCTTTTTGTTTCCATTTGATCTCCTCAAGAAAAGAGACCCTAACAAAGTCTGGTTTAGCACAGTCCCTCAACTATCTTTCACCATCCAAGAGGCTTTTTTGCTCCTCCTTTTGAGTTCCAAAACTGGATCTCCCCCAACAATTGCCTTTTCTTGTTATCAATGTTACCGAACACCTCCTTATTCCATAGACGAAGCTTATCCCTAAGCAATTTTAGCTTCAGTCTAAGCCTTTGACCAGGGTTCCATGAAACATAAAAAGACCCCAACAAGTCTTCACCAAATCAACAAAATCCAGGCTCTGAAACCATATATTCTCAAATTTAAAAGATTTTGGATCTTCATTCATCATCTTTCCACAAAGGACTAGAGGAATATGATCAAAAACCGGTCTTGGACGAGCCAAACCCTTAGAAAAAGGGAAAAGACCATCTCATTCTAGCGAGAGAAGGAACCTCTACAATTTACTCAAAGATGACGAATGGAGCACCCAAAATAAGGACATCTTTAAGGCCAAAAGAATTGATGAAGTTTGAAAATAATCTAGCGCCCCCCGGCGGAGAAGTTTCACCCCTACGCTCATTTGCAGAAATAATTTCATGACAGAGAAGTTTCACCCCTACGCTCATCTGTAGAAATAATCTCATTGAAATCACCACATATAAACCATGGCCCATTCCAAATTCTCCTAATTTCAGCAAGATCCTGAAAAAACGCAGCCTTCAAATCTGACACACAAGGCCCATAAACCCTGGACACCAACCATTCCTCCTTTATCCCTTTTACACGACCCCATACAGAAATGGAAAACTCGTTACACCATGAGTGCAAAATTTCAATTTTTGCCGTGTCCCATGCCACCCATATACCCCGTTGAACCCTTAAAAGGCAAGCAAACACCATCCACCAATGCAAAAGGTCATTGTTAATGCATAAAGGCACACAGAATAGACTTCAATTTGGATTCCACAAGGACCAAGAGCTCAACTAAGCTTGAATTGACAATATCCTTAAATCTGTAATCTTTTTGCAACCCTGCCAAGGCCAGTCACATTCCACGACAAGCTAGAAGAATACATTGATAAAAAAAAATGACCCAGAAAAAGAGCAAAAGTACAAGATTACTGTCGCTCCGCACTATGAAACCTTTGCCTGCCAAATTTTCCCATCTTAGAAGCTGACCGAAGATTTTGCACCTCACGATGAAGTTGTCAATTCCCCATACCAGAACTGGAAAGCAATATTTCACATTCCAATGTGGTGAAAAGGTCAATTGCTTGCTTCTCCACACCTTCAAAGGTTACACCAAGGAAGTTGTTGACCGCTTGCATCTAATTTAAAACCCACAAAGATACCTCAGATAGTGTTGGCACATTTTCCTCCACTATCACGATCTCCAACCCCTAGTCACCCTCCATATGTCATGCAAGTTCAAATATGGTTTCCCTACCATCAAACCCTTCTGGAGCACCCCCCAATTGATCAATAAAAGAGCAGGAGTCACTTCGACAGTTGTCAACCGGTTGGGTCTACGATTTGCTAGCATCAAGAGCTTATTCTGCTCACCATCTTGCGATAATGCCACCAACGACAACCATCCCTCCTGTGGAGGGTTCTCTTACCTCTGTAGGCAGCACCAACCGATCTAGTTGTCACCCTTCCTCTTGAATATTGAAATCATAACCATTTGAAACCGGATCATTCATGATTCTCACAGGAACCACAGTAGTAGCCTCCTTTAGAGCGGTCTCCCGTGAGCCAAAATGGGATAACACCTAATCCTTCGTATGAAAGGAAGAAAATGGTGTATCAAGTTGAGAAGACCCATTTTCCCCAACTCTCTTCTCCAAGTCTAAAAATTGACGATGATTCACTTTAGGGCAGAACAGTAAACTCAGTAGTGTTTGTTAGAACCTCCCATTTACCCGTTTGTTAGAACCTCCCATTTACCCCTTTTAAAATCATTGGGCCTTTTGAAGGTTGCAGGGTATTTAAGTCGAAACCCTTTAATCGATTTGGTGGAGCAAGCATCGTTTTTGAGCTCCAATATTGCCCCCTCCTTTACGCCTTCAATTTGAGCCTCATCAAGGGTAGAACGGTAAAAATGCTCATTTACCCCTTGACCACGCAAACTACTCACACCCTTCAAGGAATCCAATTCAAAATTTGAATTGTCTATTCTCTATATGGAAACCACTTGCTTGTCAAGCCTAAATATCATTGTTGGTATCGGTTACTCATCGGAAAACCACCCTGTGGCCTTCGTATCACCCAAAGGTCTCCTGAAAGAACCATTCTCCGGCGTTGGATCCGCTACGTTTGGAAACAATTGTAGCTCATCTTCCCAATCTTCTTCAACGATAATCACCACTTGATATGCCATCTCACCATCGGAAATCCTCACAAATCACTTAATTTTTCAATAATCAACAACTGGTTTAGAATGGAATCACACCCATCAGAGATCTCGCAACTCTGAAGACTTTGGATCCACAAGCTTCAGGCCACCACAAACGCTTGTTATTTTCTCAAAAGTATCCATGTTGAAGAGATGAAAAGGGAGCCCCCTTATCCTAATCTAGAACGAACGAGTCAAAGAAGATTCTGATTGTGTTCCCAGGGTCGACAACCACCTGTTAAAAACCAAGGATCCTGGCCTAATCACTCTAGTTCCATGAGCATCAAGCCACCTAACTTCAGCCCAGTTATCTCCCAAAAAAATGCCCCTATTTGCAGCAAACGAGATGATTCTCGCCTTCGTCTTGCGCAAGAGAGCCAAATTTACCATTTCTTCTATCTGCTCCTAGGATAAACAATTATCAACTCTCTCAACACAGACACTCAAGGCCCAACATTCTTTGTCCCTCTAACGTTGCCAAACAGGTTCACCTCGTCTAGCCCATGTAGCGTCCAACTTCACCTTCAAGACATCATAAGAGTGGAGATGCTTGGTTTTGCCAATTTTTGAGGATCCAATCCCCATAAATTCCCGATGAAGAATATTTGTAAAGTTCTTCCATCCCTCAGCATGAACATCCTTAGGGATGATAATATGTCGGCCCCTACCGGAGCGCAGCATAATAGACACCTCCACCAAAACAAAAACAAAAAAACCCTACTGTTTTGTTTGCATTGGAAAACCAAAACAGGATCACCTTCATCCCTTGTTCGAACTAGTTTCTCCTTCTCCGGTCTCCAACAAGCCAAAATAAAGAGATCATACAGCACTGTTATCAATGACTTTCTTACCTCAATAGAAACAGAGTAGCCAGGTCCCCTCTGTAATCCTCACAGAATCTGATCTACCAATATGCGAACTCTGAAAATCGGAAGACTTGCGTTCAATCAAGCAAATCGGCATTGCATTGCACTTAGAATAAACAAACCGAAAAACATATTGAACATACCTTTGATAGGGAAAATCGGGAAGAAGAGGGCTTCAGCTGAGAAGACGAGCCGAAGAGAATTTAATAAAAGTTTTTCAGAAGTTAGATGAGGGTGCTAAGCTGTCACTCTAGTCTTCCAAATTACTACCTGTCTCTTTTCTATATGTTAACATCATTTGCGGCAAGATTAGGTAAGTTGCAAAGAGATTTCCTGTGGGTCAGTTTGGAGGGTGAAAAGAAATATCATTTGGTTAAGTGGGAAACGGTTTTTCGTCCGAGAGGTCAAAGGGGTTTGGGTATTAAATCTTTAAACAAATCAAAGATGACTAGATTTCTTACTTCCGGCGGATTTAGCATATGCCAGATCTAATAGGAAAGAAAACCTTCCCCCATCTTTACTTGCCAGAAAGAATAGGGGAACAAAGATCAGTGGATTAACTGTCCCTCCCTCAGCTCTGATGGGAAAGAAAAGATTCCCCATCTCTCTCTCCCTCTGTATCTATCTGGTTTCACCCTTCCCCAAATGAGCAACAGTATCTCTTCCAGGAACACACTACCATATGTATAATGGCAGTAATACTTCAGTTTTGAAAAATGTAGAACATGGTGCTCATAAGAACAGATAAAAAAATGAAGCCCAGCATTTCAGGATTACTGAGAAAAATACATACCACTGCTCGGCCTGAATTGTTACGATCCCCCAAAATAGAACTTGCAGCCTTCCTTGAATCCTTCAGATAAGCTTTCAACAGGGGAACAGGGGGGAACTTGTCCGCAAGGCCCACTTCATAACTAAAATGCACAGCATCAACATGCTGTCCCTTCCTGATTAATTCTTCAATCATGTCTGTGAGTAACCAAAGCATGCAAGCATTCATTATTCTACCACCATCGCTTTATCGGATTACGGACAAATTGTGTCCAACAATTAAGACTTCAAATACTTCAGAAAAGAACAGCTCATATCAAACTATTATCTGGCACATGTCATTGCCAAGAAACAGATAATTAAGATACTAGTCATCAAAAACAAGTTACAAGCAAAAATGCCTCTCATGGCCACCTTTGTGTCCATGTCCATGAGCTGCTTGGGGATTGGGTGTCTATTTTGTTGAATCTAATTGGGTTGAGTTTTGGGATGGGATGGGGATGGCCTAGTCTAGTTCGCACTGTGTTCTTTTCTTTCTTATCTGTTTGTCTTTGTCCTGTTCTGTTTTTCTCCTATTCACTGCCCTTGTGAATGTTTGTTTTATCCGTTTCTTTTCTTGCTCTCTTTTTGAATAAATTTTCTCTCTCTCAAAATATATATATTTATATATTCTATCTATTGATAAAGAAAAAGACAAAGAATCACAGATTGTCCAATAATTAACACATTTGGTCTAGCTTCTAGAACAAAGAACATATACCATGTCCTTACATCAATAAGACCACCAATGATAAGCTTCTGAAGCTTTACCAGTGAAGATGAACTATATGAAGGGAATGAAGAAAACACAATCTACAATGAAGGCACATTTCAAAAGAACAAAGCTGATAGTTCAAAGATAATATAGCAATCAGAAAACCTTCAGTCTTAATACTTGCTTTTGTAAAGTTCAGCTTCCTATATAAAATAGATTAATGTATCTGGATCCTTTGACTTCTTTAAGAGTAGAGAATGAACAAAAGAGTATTGCTTTAATTCTCTCACCATATAGAATTAGCATGGTCAATTGAACTTGCCCCCCTTTTAATGAATTTTTTTCTACTTAAACAAAAATGTGTTTGTTCCATTATCTACATATGCCCACCCTATGGAAAAAGTAACCTCCATAGAAGTTGACCTTTAACATTGAAAGCACCAACATGGGCCTTGAATAAGCTCTAACAAACTTTTTGACATGACAAAAGGGCCACTGGAGTTATTAAAAGATAAGCCAAAAATGCTCCCTGTGCACTCACAATGAAAAAGGGTTTTACAGACATGAAACTTGTCTCACAAATGAAGCACATTTTTCAAATGATTTTTCCTACAATAGATCAGAAATCAAACAAAAGAAATTTGTCAACCACAGGCATCCAAAAAAACAGGATACCTTGGATGAAAAGAGCACATGCACAAGCACACACACATTCACACCCCACAAAACACATGCGTGCTTGGCTGGAAATAGAAAACATATTTTCCTACAAGAGCTTAAAAACAAACCTCACTGTAAGGGCTTTCTTTCTTAAAACTATGAACACCTATTTGCTGATATGTTCAGTGATGGAACCTCCTCTAGGCAAGCAAAAAGACCAAAGAAAATCAATCTCTTGATAATGAAAATTCTTTAGACCTATGGATAACAATCCATCCGCCCTCTATCCTAACAATACAACTTTTTAAGAACACCTTCTTGATCCATCCCCAAACCACTTACTAAAGATAAAAGGCTTTTGGAGCCGGTGGAGACTCCTGGGAGCATTTGGTCCAGATTCTAGAATCCAATTCTAACCCAAAACTGATTTTGATAGATATGGAGGTGTTTGGTTCAGATTCTAGAACCCAATTATCTAACCAAAGCCAAAATCAACCCAAAATCCGAATCTATCTCAACTAGAATTCTAACGGTTCTAGGCTCCATTTTTGCGCTCAATGACGAAGCGAACAATACCATCGTTGTCTTTCATCTCCCTCCTTCCTCATCTCTCTTCTTTCTCCCTTCTACCGTCAACCCTTTTGATGTAGGATACCCTTTTAAAAAGGACCCCACAAAAATTAGGAATAAACTACAAATGTCATATAGAAATCAAGAGAACAAGAAGTAGATAAGAAGATTAAAGAAGACAAGAGAAGAGATGGGGGTAGAATAC